>RJWH01006888.1:0-47768 GCA_004363575.1 Solenodon paradoxus | reverse complement strand
CGGCTGAGACAACGGTGTTGGACCGCATACAGCCCAAAGGCCTGGGTTCCGTGACCTGCAGGATGAAAAGCCAAAATCAACAACTAAATAAAGATGTTTCTGCCTCCACCCCCTCCCTCCCTCCCTTCCTTCCTTCCCTCCTTCCTTCCTTCCTTCCTTCCTTCCTTCCTTCCTTCCTTCCTTCCTTCCTTCCTTCCTTTCTTTCTTTCTTTCTTTCTTCTGTTTTTAAAGGAAAGGTGCAGGTAAAAATGAAGGCGAGAAGGCAGGCAGAAAGAGAGAGAAAGAAGAAGCACTTTCTCCATTTTCTTTTAATTTAGTTGTTCATCTCGATTGTTCCCCCACCCCCGGGATGCGAATCCATGTCCTTGGGATGTAGGTAGCCTGCACTTCAGCCAAAGGCATTTGACCAAACTGCCACCAGAGCGTGCCGAGATGATGATTTTTTTAGGCTGCTGAATGTTGGGATAATTTGTTTTTCAGCAATATAACTAATACAGTGAGCTGCATCACACTGTCCCAAAACAAAAGCAATCAATCCTCATGACTGCACAAAGGAAGCATCATCACCCTCATTTTACAAATGAGAAAACTAAAACAGAGGTACCTGCTGGGAAGTTACTTACTAATTTTTTAATTTAGATATCACTTCTTTCAAAAGAGGAATTGACACCCAAGAAATATACTTGACCAGAGGTAGGCTAATCAGCCTGTGGCAAAGCCAAGAGTCACGCCCTTGGCATACCCTGGTGGTCTAGCATTTTGTCCACTGGGTGCAGTCCACACACATCCCAAGGTCTCCAGTTCGCATCCCAGGTTCTAGGGAACAACCAAGATGAGCAACTAAATAAAGAAATGCTTCCTCCTCCCCTCTCTGTCCTCCTGCCTGCTCGCCTTCATTCCTGTCTGCACTTCTCCTTAAAACAAAACAAAGTCACACACCCTCATCCTGATTCTGGACCCACAACCACATTCGCTCTGTGAGGACAGAAGACAACTCCAGAGCCCTAATGCCAGTTCAACGCACAGAACACACATTGGTACCAGGTGAGGACACGGCACTGAGTTAAAGCGGGAGCAGAGAACAGGGCGGCATGCTGCCAGGAGACGCAGATTGTGCCAGGCGAGTGAGGTGTGCACAGTGGCATTGAAAGCCAGTGTGTGGGTGGCACGGGCAGGGAGCGCTCTCGGGAGGAGCCAGGCCACTCTGACAGCTCAGTCCTGGGAGCCGCTGTCAGTCACTGTCCTCTGGCAGAGCTGTTGGCTGGCCGCCGCCACAGAGACAAGACACGTCAGCCCCGGCGCTGACGTGGAAGGGGGGCGCTCCAGCTGGAGAAGCCTGTTGGCAAGTATTTCTGGCATGCTGACTCCAAGTCAGGTACGTTATTGGCTGGAGACACAGCAGGGAACCAAGCGGGACTGAGATTCTGGTCGGGAAAACCAACCAGGAAGACAAAAGAGGAATAAATAAGATGCCCACGTGCTGCGGAGGACGTGAGAGCAGGCAGGCGGGAGGCACCTGCCAGGGTGGAGGACTGCGGTTCTTTCTGCAGGTGGCCACGGAAGGACACAAGACCCAGTAAGGCCGAGCCACCCGTGATGGGCATGATAGGGAGGGAACCGTGCAGGCAGGCTGGTAGCAGCTTTTCAGCAGAGGAAAGTCCCTGGGGGGCTGTGTGGTCGGCTGGTGGGTCAGCAAGAGGCCAGGGTGCTAGAAAGGCGGGGCAAAAGAGCGCCTTTGACAAAGATGAGGCCTGGGTGCGCTCTAAGCAGAGGTGTGGGGTAAGGGATCTGGACTTCACGAGGCTCACTCTGGCTGTCCCGCCGAGACCAGACTGCAGGCGTGGGGTCCAGGGCAGAGACCAGGAGACCAGGCGGGGGCCATGACAACAATCAGACGAGAGGGGACGGCAGCCCAGCCCAGGAGCGGCGTGGTGGTGAGCGGCGGTCAGACTGCATACATTTTGAAGACAAATCAGACGTTTTTTCCTAACATATTGGAAGTAGAGCACGAGAAAGAGAAGTAGCAAGTAGGACCCCAAGACTCTGGGCTTGAACAAGCAAAAGGAAGGAGTGTCCTCAGCGGGGCTGGGGGCCACTTTGGGTAGAACAAAGGGAAGATCAGGAGTTCAGTCTGATCATGTTAAAGCTAAGACATCTACGGACACCCAGATGCAGCCGCTGCACGAACAGCAGAAACAGGAACCTGGCGTGCGAGGAGGAGGAGGTCTGGACAACAGTGAGGAAAGATGTGCGGGCTGCCGGATGCAGCAGATGACTGTACTTAACCCCGACACTGGGGCCATCGCTGTGACGGGCCGGCCTGCCCAGCAGGAGGCAGCACTGAGCCCTGGGCTGCTCCCAACATCAGGAAAGGAGGAGAAGGACAACGGCGAAGGAGCAGCTGGTGAGGCAGGAGGGAAAACACCGAAAGGTCTTGGAAACTACACCGACGGTGTTTTGAGGCCAGAGTGGTCACCTGCACCAAGTGACACAGGCAGGGCAGGAAGGACGGAGGCTGAGAACTGACCATTGCTTTAATCCCATGAGTGACCTCAGTGCTTTGGCAAGACCAACAGAATGGAGAGGGGGCAGCGGACTTTGATCAGAGTAGGTTCCTGGGAGAAGGGTCCAACTACCAATTTACCAGCAGAGGATCATGTTAATGCGACCGTGGAGCATGCAGGGAGCCGAGTGGAATGTGAGACACTCAACAAGAGGATGGCCTGCTTCTTCCACAGGAAAACGAGAGATGGAGGAGGAACCTCGGGTTAATAGAGACTTGAGAGACTTCTGCTTTTAGCTTGGGGAAGCCAAGGTGCCACTTTCTTCGACTGTCCTGGATCCAGGTTCATCTGACACCACTCGCCTCCACCATGGCGCCCACATGTGACCCTCACAAGAGCAAAGTCGCAGACCTGAGGTGTACCAGCGGAGAAGTCAGTGCCACCGCTGCTCTGGTCCCCACACTGGCCCCCGGGACTGTCGCCGAAAAAGCTTGGTGATGACATTGCTGAGGCAGCTGGTGTTGGCGAAGGGTCTGAGAATGACAGTGAATCTGACCATTCAGAGCAGATAGGCCCAGAGGGAGGGGCTGCCGTTGTCCTAAAATCCCTCAGGAACCACCAAGACACAGGAAGCAGCAGAAAAACTCTAAGCACAGTGGAAATATCACTTTTGATAGGACTGTTAGCATTGCCCAAAAGATGCAACTCTTTAGCAAGAGAACAATCTGGAACCATTAAGGAGATCCCGGGACAGTTCAGTCTGTGGGTACAGCGCTGATGACACCACCTCATGACACAAGAGATGACACACAGAGTGTGGAACGCCCAGCTAGCTAGGAAGTACGAAGAAAAAGTTTCAATAAAGGACCATTTGAAAACAGAAAAAAGACTTAAGAGGCATAGCAATCAGTGTGTGGACCTTATTTTAAGATCTGATTCAAACAAACTCATAGAGAAATAAAATACTTGGGGAAGAACAGAAAACTTGAACAACAGGATATTTAAGTAAGTTGAGGCTTTTGTCGTAGTAGTAATAATGGAAAGAAGAATAAAAGGAAAGGAGGAAGGGAGGGAGGGAAGAAGCATTTTATTTGTTTCATTTTTTCCTCAGCCCCTGGACATGAGCCTGCTTCTTGGGTCTTACATGGTCCACACCCCAGCAGTCTCAGCTGCCTGAGCCACAAGGGAGTGCTCAAGATTATTATTTTTTAAAGAGTCGTTACCTTTTAGAGATACATACTGACATATTTATGAAATAATTGATGCCTGGAATTTGCTTCAAAATTAAATGGGAAGGGTTCACCCTGATAGAGTAGCAATTAAGTCTGTTGTCTCCAAACGAAAAGGTCACATGACCCTGGGTTCGCGTCTCAGGTTGAAGGGCAGGGAGGGTTGTGTGAACAACTAAATAAAATAGGATATTTCTTCCTTTTCTCTTCCTGCCTGCTTGCTTGCTTTCATTCCTGCCTGCACCTTAAAAATGAAAATTAATGGATAGGCATACCCTGATGGAGCAGTGGTTAGGTCAGCTGCCTCTGAAGGAGCACAGGCCACATAACCCTGGGTTCGAGTACCAGGTCCAGGTGGAAACAACCAGTATGAACAATTAAATAAAAACAAAATAAAATGCTTCCCCCTCCTCTCCCTGCCTGTCCCTGTCAGCCTACCTACTTGCCTTCAATATTGCCTGCCCCTTTCCTTTAAATAAAAAAAAATTAAAAGGGAGGGAAGGAAGTGGGCAGGGATTTAAAAGAAAGGAGATTGGCCAAGAGTTGTCCACAGTGGAAGCTTCAGGATGACTTGGTGGGGGTTCATTCCACTATTCTCTCTACTTCTGTATGTTTGAATTACCTAATAAAAAGATTATAAAATGGAAGAGGCATGCCCTTGTGGAACAGTGGTTAGGTCAATTGCCTCTGAAGGAGCACAGGCCATCCTGCATTTAAGTCCCAGGCCCTGGATGGGAGGTAACCAGTGTGAACAAGTAAAATACAAAAATAAATAAAGAGCTCTTCCTCCTTTCTCTTCCTGCCTCCTCGCCTTCATTCCTGCCTGCACCTTCCCTTTAAGAAAAACAAAATAGGGAAGAAGGAAGAATCAGAGACACAGTTCAGAAATTCTGCTCTCAAAGGTAGCAGAGAAATGAGGTACCAGCTGGACAAAGGTGCAGGCCCTGAGGTTCTGATTAGAGACGGGCAAACACTACACCACAACGCCACTGTGACCATTCAGCAGAGAGGGGAGCGATGGGGAGATGCCAGATGACTTGCGGGGTACAGAGGGCTGAAGTGCTGAGCCCAAAGGGACGGGGCACGCAAAGCATACAAGGTGGGCGGGAGAGTGAGGAGGCCACACACAGAAGTTTCTCTCAAGGACTAGACAGTGGGATCATGGACTGGAGCACATGTGGAGGATGGGGGTGGGAGGCTGAATGGTCTGGAGATGGAGCGTGAATTCCGAGATTTGGGAAAGACCTGCAGGGGTAGTAGCCATGACTTTATTTTTAAAGAAAAGGTGCAGGCAAGAATGAAGGTGAGGAGACAGGCAGAAAGAGAGAGGAGGAAGAAGTATCTTTATTATTTTATTTTTATCTAGTTGTTTACATTGGTTGTTTCCCCCAGAGCTGGGACTCGAACTCAGGGGTATGTGGCCTGCTCCTTTGAAGGCGACTGACTTAAGCACTGCTCCACCAGGCACACGTGTGGTCATGACTATCCATCAAATTCATCAGCACAGTTTGGGTCTGTCTCCAGCCACATTCTGCCAAGATCACACACGCAAAGATCACCAATGACAAACAGTCACCAGTGGTGCCAGGTGATGCAGATGTCCAGACACCTCAAGGGGCTGGGAAAAGTGAGCATGAAAGTTCAAAGACAGAAGCATCGGACTGTGAGGGGAACAGGGAGCCGTGGAACAGTCCAAACTAGGCTGCTTCAGGGGAGCCAGACTTAAGATGACACTGGGCCAGACAAGTCATGAGAAGGTCCGATAAAATGGAATCAAGACTTGATCCCTGCCCCTGGGGACCGCCACTCACCTTGGGGGTCTCCCCCTTGCTGCCAGGGGGCAGCCGCAGGACCCAGAAGTTCCTGTTCCTCAGCAGGTTCTCCATGTTCTCCAGCCGCCGCTGCAGCAGCCCGTACTCCTGCAGCAGGGTCCCCAGCACGGCCCACTTGCTCTCCATGTGGTTCCCAAACTCCACAGCTGTCTTCTCGCAGTCGGCCAGCTTCTTCTCGGCGGTGCCCGTGCGACCTTCCAGATTGAGCAGCTGGCTGGCCTGGGCATCCACTTTCCTCTCCACGGCCTGAATGGCAGCCACCACGGTCCAGAGTGAGATCTCAGCCGTGGGCAGCTGGGGTTCTCTCATCATACGGTCAGGGAAAACGGGTGCCCTATCCGGGAAGGGCGGAAACTGGAAAGGCATTGGTCGCCGGGCGTCCATGTCCCATTCTTGAGCCTGTGTGCAAAGGGAGAAAGTGACAGTCAGGGACGTGACCCTGTGTGAGGGGGAGGAGAAAAGAGAGGAGGGCCTGAGAGCAGCGGGCAACTAATCAAGGCCAGGTTCTCATTCTTCTGCCCAGTTCCCAGCCCTCGGCCTATGGTGTGCATCAAAGTTCCCAGCAACCCTCTCCCTACCCGACTTTCCCTCTCCTGCCTGCAGAGCCAGGCACTAGCTCACCCTGACACCGGCTGATTAAGGCTGGGGACCTCGGCCTGGAAGACCACCAGCCCCTGAAGCGAACAGCCGCTTTCTTCAAGGGCTAGACTTGACGATGAACCCTTTACAGCTGCCTAGTGTTTGCTCTTTCAAAGGAAGAATGTTCGTGTAACTCATCCGACCCTAATCTTCCCAGCAATCTCAAAGCAGGTTAGGGCAAGTATGGTTATCTCTGCCTTAAAGACGACGAAATGCAGGCACAGAGAAACGCTGGTCATCCTACAACACCCGTGTCCCTGCCAACTGGAGCAGCTCTAGGTGCTGCCAGAACAGAAACACTTAAGTCGCCGTTCCCAGCAGGGCTGTACCACAGAGACAGACACCAGAGATCCAGGAAGCCTTTTTCCACATAAAACTATCTATTCATTTTCCAAAAAGTGTCACTTACTGAAGAGGAGACATCCCCAAGAGGAAGAAATGACCTCCAGTGCTCTCCCTGCTTCCTAGGGGCAGTGAGCCCCCTCACCCTGAAGCCAGGCCACGTGGGTGCAGGCTGGGAGCTCTGAGGGGGCGCTCCATCACTGGTGACCAGGGAACCGCCCGGCACCAGCACCCCAAGCTTACTGAAGGATGCCAGGGCAGGGAACCCCCACTCCTGGCCACGTGGGACCGGACGGGGGTCACTTTCTGCTCTCCTGCTGCTGCTGAGCAAATTGGGGAGGCCTGCTGTTCAGAGGTGAGCTGGGCAGGTGAGGGACAGGCATGCCAACAGCCAGAACTCGGAGCAGCTGTGACTCAGGGACACAGCTGTGGCAAAGAAGCACGGTTTCTAGGGACCTGCCCACTCAGTGACATGGAAAAAAGGAACTGGGCCCTGGGCCCCAGACCTGCCAAGTAAGGGGCGAGGATAGCAATTCCATCAAATCCATTCGCCTGGGCTCATTTAGGCTTCACTTCAGAAAGTCACCAGGCCCAGTTTTCGCAGGTTTGGGGACCCGGAGCTGAAAAAACGGTCAACAGCACAGCAACTCCTGGCTGGCTTGTCAGAACCCGGTTGGGAACCAGGGCCCTGCACAGGGACCTCTGGGGGTCCGGCTCCGTGTCTCCTCCGGGGGGCGCCCTCCAGGCCCCTCCGGGCCTTTTAGCCACAGTCGGGCTGGGATTCTCCAGCTCGGGCCGCACACTGCGATCCCGGAGCTCTGAGAAAGGACGGCGCCCGCTCTCCGGCCGCGACGCGGATGTAACTGGTGGGGGCCGGCGGGAGAGGGGGCGCCGGGCGCCGGGCGTCCGAAGGCGGCCGGGCGCGCTCGGTGCGGCCAAGTTTGCCCCCCGCGGGAAGACAGGCCGAGCGGCCTCCGGGCGGCCCCTCCCTCCGTCACACCTGGGCAGGGCGGACGCGCATCGGCCGTCAGACTGGGCGAGCGACGGCGACAGCCTTCGGAGCCTTTCGGTCAAAGTGGCCCCAGGGTGGGCCTGACGAGTCCTCCCGTGCCACCCCGCCCGGGCGGCCCGGCGCGAGGGGCCCGGGGCCGCAGCCTGACCGAGCGCCAAGTCCCGGAGCTCGCCCCGCGGGCCTGCTCCCGGCGCTGGGCCCGCACGCCCGCACGCGGCCGCGGGGCCGTGGGGCGGCGCGCAGGGCGGGCCTGCGGGGCGCGGGCCGGGCGCGGCCGGGGTCGCCCGCGGGGCCCGAGGCCGCCCGCCGGCCCGCCCCGCCCCCACGGCCCCGCGGCGCGGCCATGGCGCTGGGCGGGGGCTCACCCACCTGCATGGGCGGCATTCCCTCGGCCATTTCCCCGCGCAGCGCCGGCTCCTGGTGGCAGACCTCGTCCGGGGGCAGAGCCTGGGTCCAGCTCCAGCTCCCGCCGTCCAGCCCCAGGCCCTGGATGCCCAGCTGCTGCGGCTGCGGCCGTGTTGACACAAACTGCATCCTGGGAGTGCTGTTCCCCGCTCGGGCCGGCCAGGGAGAAGAAGAACGTTTTCCAGTCGCCTTCCCCCTCGCCGGGGCCGGACAGCTCCATCTACAGCCCGTAGGAGCAAACAGTCCCCTTCGGCGGCGCTCCCCGCCCTCCGCCGCCCGCGCGCCAGCCAATGGCCTCCGAGCTGCTGCCCGCCTGCGGGACCCGCCGGGGCCACCCCGGCCCGGGCCGCCGCCGCCCCCAAAGTGCCCGGCGTGCTCGTCGGAGCCCCTCTGTCTGGGGCGGCCTGCCCCCGAGTGCCAATCAGTGCAGGGCCTGCACCGTGGGCTTGATTTCTGTTAATCCTGCAAGTATGCCTGGGGCGTCCCAAGGGAAAATGGTGCCCGAGCCTTCTGAAAATGTTGCAAGAGAAATGATGTCTCAGCCACTTTGCTCTGGCCTCTCCATTCCTCACTCCTTTGTGGGCTTCACCGCCCCACTCTACCTCTTCCAGTTAAATCTACCTGGCCACTTCTAGCCCTTCGCCTCAGTCTGGATGACAGAGAGGTGATCTGAGATGATCTGGGCTAATGTGTCAGAAGAGGGGCCGCCTCTCTGCCCCCAGGTGAGGCATTTTCCAAACCTTAACATGTAGGTCCGTGTCAGACCTGATCAGGAAGAACCAGGGAGGGGACAGGAAGGCCGACAGAGAAGGAGGACCGGGGGCTCATTCATCCAGCCCAGAAGTATCTCCTGAGCACCTACTATGCCCGCTACTATTTAGGCAGAAAGGTGGGCTTTGCGGTGGAATAGACTTGATTTTGAATTCCAAACTCATAGCTCACAAGCTGTGACTGTGAGCAATTTAACCTCGGTGAGCCTCACTGTCTCTTCATGTATAGATGAAGACAATATTGTCCATTCCTGGGGTGTACGATCAAATGAGGTGAGAATCGTGCCTGCCCACTAGTAGGCACTCCGTGAAGGCAGTTACCCCGCAAAGCAAGTCCTTGTGATTATCCTCAAAATGATGTCCTCCCTAGAGGACTAGTTCGGGTCTTGTTGAGACAGAGCTTTCCAAGGCTCTCACCCAGCATGGAGGCAGATCGGCACAGAACCAGCAAGGTACCCATGTTCTTAGAAGGATAAAGGGCGTTATCAGGTCCCCTGAGACGGGCGCTCACAGCACCACAATCGGGACAGTTATCATGCCCTCTCTGTCAGGTGCACCTCCAGGATACAGAATGAGATCCTCAGGAGCTTATAGGCCAGTAAGTCAAGGGTTTCCTTCCCTCTGTGTTCTTCCCACAAGCTGCCCCTGGCTTGTAAGTATGTTCACTGTTATTGGGGGAACCAGGCAAGTGTCTGTAAAACTCCAGGTAAATTCATTTTCACCAGAAAAATACATTTCAGAGCTAAAGATCCTCAATTATATTCCTTCTTTCCTAGAGTTGGAAAAGGAGGACTAGGTTAGCCCCAAGTGTTAAAGCTCTTTTCTGTATAAAAATTAAAACTCCTTTCCTTCCTAAACATTCAAGTAGTTACGATGCATTGCTCCTCCCCTTTTTACATAACAGGGCACCTCCACAGTACATCCACTTCAGTCTCCCTGCACAGTGTGGGTTTCAGGCAGCCAGCACCAGTGGCCCGGTACACAGCTGGACTGGTACCCAGGGCCAGAGGTTAGTTCACTGTCACGAGATATGAGCAAGGCCATTCCACTCAGAATCTGAACACACAGGCTTCTCCGTCCTGGCCTTAAGTTAGAACCGCCGAGCCCAGCCCCCAAGCCTCAAAAACGGGGGTGAGGGTTGGGGCACCCAGAAGGAAAACCAGATGGGCATGAGGAGGGAGCAGCTGTAGCACACACAGCCTCTCGGGCAGCCAGTGCCCCACGGGCTGCTGGGCTGAGAGGGCGCTTGGGGAGAGATCCTGGAGCCGGCAGGAGGTGTCCAGTCATGGACTTGTCCCTGAGTCACTGGGTAGCTATGAGGCAGTTACCTAACTTATGAGCAGAACGAGCAACTGGATAAAGTGTCAGTTCTCATCAGTTTCTTGTGCAGGAAGGACTAAAGGCTGACCCTTCCATCTCAGGTGGGAATGAACAGTTTTTTATCTCCTCACCTAGGAATTCAGGAGCTACTGCTCTGGACAGGGTATTCAAAGTGAGGGGTGCTGAGCTAGAGGGTGGAGGACAGGCCGAGGAGCGGAATCTGCAAATGCCTGAACATTCCTGTGTTTTGATGGTTCATTTTATGCATCAACTTGCCTGGGATGCCCAGATAGCTGATAAAACATTATTTCTGGGTGTGTCTGTGAGGGTGGTTCCAGAAATCAGCATTTGAATCTGCAGGCCCATTAAAAGAAGACGGCTCTCGGTGAGTGAAAGGGCATCCTCCCATCTGCTAAGGGAGGAACAGAACAAAACAGCAGCGGAAGGGCGGATTTGCTGTCCTTGAGCGCGGGCGGGCATCTGTCTCTTCCTGCCCTTGGACCGCGGCACTCGGTCCCGAAACCTTCGGGCTGGGAATGAATTACACTGACGGCTCTCCTGGTTTCCGGCTTGCCAACAGCAGCTCCTGGGACCTTGTGGCCTCTAATTCCTTGAGCTAACTCCTGCAGTCAGTCTCCCCGTATCCTTCTGTTCGGTTTCTCTGGAGAACTTTAACACACGTCTGCCATTCCCTAAGAATTCCCGGTGCTCCCTATATGCTCCATGTCCTTTCAAGTGTTACAAGCTTTATTTGAGGAAGAAAACCTCGCCTTTCTCTTACCTACGTGAAGAGGACCGGCAGATCTGCCTTTCTATCATAGTGTCCCCATGCCTAATTTATAAACAGGCTGAAGGATTAGAAGGGACTCAGTGGGACACAGGAAAGAGGGCAGTGTCCAACCACCGCCCCCACTGATAATGAGGAGGGACCGCACAGCTTCAAATCTGCAGGGCAGCATGCAGATGTGTGAGTAGAAAACTAACTGGCAAAACTGGGGACTTCGAAGAGTGAAGGCCCCCAAAGCAAGGACCCCACCGTAGCAACTTGAATCTAGGACACACCCCTAGAGTCTGTTTTTTTATTCCAGGTACCTGGACACACCAAGAAAAAACCCCCACCCCTCATGCATATTCCAGAATCCATCTGCCCGAGTGAGAGGCAGCGGGCACAGGCCGCATACGCCTGTTCATTTCCTGCATGGAACTTTCCCAGACTGCAGGAAACTCGCTGCTTCTGCTTTTGATAAACTTTCTGTGCTCCTGACCAAGTGGCTCTCTCCACGAATTCTTCCTGGACGGACCCAGAGTCTCATCGGTGTGTCTCGCTCATCCTCCCCCCATCAGATCAGTCATGGTTACCACTTCCTGTCTTTGAGTCAGGACACTTTCCCGTGTTACGCCAACCTCCAGGGCAGGGCTGCGCCACAGATGTCTAAGTCTTTGACATCCTCAGTGGCCAGAACTCAGGGGCAGGGATTTATGGAGGCGAGGGGCTCTGGGGTAAGGTGATAAAGCCCCAAGGCAACTTAGAGGAGGCAGAAATTATTAATGTGAGCACACAGTCAATACCTTGTATTATACAATTTGCTCTTGCTAATTAGTTTTCAATACCCTTACCTTTTCCAGATCCGTTAACCAGCACTTTTATTCAAACTTACACATGCACACTTTCCGCTCTCCTTTCTCGCTAGCTTCTGAACAGTTCTGCTTTTTTTAAGTTTAGATAAAATGCTTTTTTCCTCTTGAGTTTATGCTTTGCTTACTTCACATGGGCATTTCTTCTCCTTTATAAGTGTCGGCATAGTGCTTCTCTTCGGCCCTTAAAGAGTCTCCATACTTTCCTCAGTCTTAATATGTAGTTTATAGTTGTCACAGGACTCACTGGTTGAACACTTTAAGCTACTCAACGACTCAGACAAAAGACACTGAGGGCTTAGAAACTCCTCTTGGGGAAGACATGTTGGTTGTTGGTAATAACTGCAGGATGTTCGCGTGAATCTTCTCAGTGAACAACCCTTGGACTTGCATGAATTGGATTACTAAAAATGGTCCACATGTCCTCAACATAAAGTTAAGCGCTCATGCAGAATAATTTTCGCTTTTGCTAAATGCAACAGACTATTAAACTCATGCATTCTGTAAATCAGAGTGGGTAATGACTTCACTGAGGTGCTTTTTTGTTCCTCCACAAACTGCTTTCATAAGGGGGTGCCAGCCTTCCCAGAGAGGCTGGGAGGTCCAGGAAAGCACTGTTCCCACCTGTGAGCGTCCGGTTTGGGCACCGCCTGCGATGGGCACAGCTGAAGCCAGCACTGCTTTCCCCACGCCTCTCGAGCTGCTAACTTGTGAGATCGGTCGGAACGTCAACTATTCCCGTAGCTTTATTTCCTTCTGAGTCCTGCCTCTAGAATCAAATTATGATTTCCCATGTGGCTTCAACAATCTCCAGTCCACAGTGCACCGCTCCAGTAAAGCAGGCTAACTGGTCATTGCCAGTCTTTAATTCACTTTCTCTTTCTATGATCTTCTAAACTAGCAGGCACATTAGAATCACTTGGGGGAACCTGAAAAAACAAGACATCCAAGCCTCATCCCTGATGGATTAAATCATGTCAGGTGGGTCCTGGCACAAATAGTTCTTTGAACCCCCCCAGTTTTTCTGATTCCAGAGAACAGACCAGAGTCATAAAGTCTCCCTGTTGCTTTTCACACCCTTTCTCAGCAGCACATAATCACCCTGGGGAAGCGAAAATCCTAAATTATTATTTATCAGCTAGTAATGAAATATGATTCATTCTTTTTTTTTTTTTAAAGGTGCAGGCAGGAATGAAGGTGAGCGGGCAGGCAGACAGGAGGAGAGAGGAGGAAGCAGTGGCACTTCAGCTTTACTTAGTTTTCACATGGGTTGTTCCCTGGCCCCAGATCTGGAACCTGGGACCCTGGGATGCAATATGGGCTGCTGCTCCCAGGGATATTTGACCACTAGGCCACCAGGGTGCATCCTGAATTATCTCGTTCATTGCTTTCATCCTGCTGTTTGCTCATCGAGTTGGCCTGTCAACATTCTTAATTTTTAAAAAACTGAACTCAAAGCCAAGAACTGACTCGATGTGCATAGCTTTATGTACATCGTTAATTTTGAATTTTGCTTGTTTAACCCACTTGCTCCAGTAATGTACCTGCCTTCCTAATTTAATTACTCATATACATACAATGGCCGTCTTGCATATGTTGCTGGTGGAAGTCAACACGTTACATAGGCCAGTCTGATACTTTTTGCACCAAACTTGTTTCCAGTCTCTGGCCACACACTCTTCTCCCACTACTCCCCAAATTTCAATCTAGAGCTAGCTTCTCCCCAAGTAAGTTGAAGAAACAACCACTATCTGGTCTTGAAGAACCAGCAACTTCCAGGAAGTTAGCTGGTCAACAGGTAATTCTCACATACCTATGTCAATACTTTCTTAGGTCTGCAAGATGTGTGAAGTCCTTTTTAAGACCTTTCCTCATTGGAGCCTGACTACACCGATATGACCTTGGCACAGTATGGTCCTCACACTATGAATGAAAAAACCAAGTAAGATGAAAGTTCTGGCCTCCTGACTTCCAGTCCAGGGCCTTTTTCATTACAATAATCCTTATTCTTATAAAAATATTTAAAAAATTCTATACACAAAATATTTTACATTACAGAAAATATACAGGGAAAAGTAACCACTGAATGACCCCAGCGCCCTAGAATAACCATTGTTATTTTGTTTTCCTATGCTTGAAAAAACGCACTCAAATGCAGTGTATTTAAACCAAAATTTCTGTTTTGTCAGTTTGTGTGGCTTTGCAGTAATTATAATCTGGTTAGGATGAGACTATCTTGTACTAACCTCTCCAGGGTATTTATTCTGCTGTGAAAATCACTTGATAGGGTAGAATCAGAGGAGGAAACAGTCAAAGAAAGTAGGACATGGAAGTAAAATCTCACACACCATTTTAAAGTTGGCAAGGCCTTGTATCACCATCTTGTTCAATCTATACACTAGGAAAGGGAGATCCACACAAACTGAGTGGCTTGCTCCATATCCAGGAGGTAGAGAACACTGATGGAGGGCCGGCTCCCAGCCCCTCCTCGGGGGTTTTCCCACTGTGCCATCACTCGCTGACCCCAGTCCTGAGAGCGTGTGGCACCAGGCGGGTGGGGTTTCACCTGAGATGGTCTCCATTTTTAGGTAGGTTAACTTTGTTTTCAAGATCTTAGTTAAATACTGGCTTTATTAATAAACACAAAGTCACACAGGCCAGTGCGGGTTCATCAGATATTTTATTTGAAGTGTAACCTGGCAGTCTCTGCGAGCAGAGCAGCACACGCTATCGAGGATTCTGATCGGACTGGATCTCTTCATTCTTCAATAAGAGGCTGGTCTTAGGGGCTAGTTTTTTTTTTTTTTTTTTTTTTTTAATTCTGAAGAGACAATCTGACCAAGTTGACACAAGTCTTTGTGTTTGTGTCTGATTATGGCGAGAGTCACACACTTAAAAAAGAAATGAGCCTGGAAGGGAGAATAACACTCCAGAAAATAACAAGTTACTCCTTTTGTAAGGTACACATTTTCCAGATCCTTTATGTAAGGGACAATAAGCTCTGGTCTGAGGTGGTGCTGATGAAGAGATTATCTCCCATTTGGGTAGCGTTGAAAGGGCCAGTCTGTGCCACCGTGCGCCCCTTGCAGAGTGACTCCGCCAGGCCCACAGATCCCGGTGCAGGCACATAGGACCCTCCTGCCGACTACAGAGGCTGAACCTCGATGGGCATGTACGTAGGGCAGCCCAGCCCAGGGCTGGCTGGAAACTTCTGTGGCCTGGCAGCGAGAGGAGCTGAGACAGACCCCACACCTGAGGATGTGAACTAAGAAAAACCAAAAGAATCAAGAGCCATGGAGCATCATGGTACACAGCCACGAGGTTCAGAGAAGAGTCAAAGAACAGCCTACACAGAAGCGAAAGATCGGCAAAGCGCTGAGACACAAAGCAGTCATGTGCTCAGCCTCAGTTCTCAGGATCTAGGTGGCTTTGTGACCTTCCAGTCAGTTTTTCAACCTCATGGGGATGGGGCGGGGGGGCCCAGAGAACCTTTCCTGACAGCTGCTGTCCTAAGAACCTTTGGTGTCAGGCTCTGTACTAAGCAGAGGTCACTGCTAAGCCCGCCTCTGGGGCAGAAATAATTCTCCCATTTTACAGGTGAGGAAACGAGGCTCATGGTGTTCAATAGCAGCAGTTACTTCTAATGTTAGGACTTGAATCGAGGTCTGGCTCAGTCCCTGCTCTGAACCACTAAGCTGCACTCACCCCACATGATATGTCCTTATGTTAAGGCCCTGGGTGCTGTCCATCCCACTCAGTCTGATTTGACTTGATCTTTTTCTTGTAGGAACCTGCCACTTGTCTAGTCAAAGAATGTCCTCTGTGCACAAACCCGGTGAGAAGGACTGATTCCTCTTCCAGATAGAGGTAGTCAGAGAACAAGGTCAAAGGCATCCAGTAAGCACATGGCAAAAACGCACGTCTGATAACAGCTCCTCCTCAGCTCCTGTCTTTGGGGGGAATGACTTGCTTTCACCCGTTGCTACTAAGTGGCCCTCAGGTGGCTTTTTGTTGACTACGCAGCTACAATTAAGGGGAAAGATATACAGAAATTTGGGTCCTCCACCCCATTTAGAATGAATCAAGGGGACACTATGTCAAACCAGAGCCAGTGTTTTTCAAGCGTGAGCACTTGCGATCGTTGCTGATAAAGTGCGGTCAGTTCCCCTCCAAGCTGAAGCCAGGAGTGAAGAGGCCCACAAAGAAGCAACTCAGAGAGGGTGGGAGGGAGCAGACCGCATTGTGAGAGAAGAGGAGCCAGATTCCAATGAGCCAGTTAGCGACATCAGAGGCTCTAGAGCGCAGTGGAACTACCAGCAGAGGAGGGAGGCAGAGTTTTGGACACCGAGACCCTTTGAGAGACCGGAAAACAGTGGAGGGCTAGGCGACAGCAGCAGAGAGAGAGGCAGGGGAGACGTCGGAAGCCGTCCTGCGGAGATTAGTGGCTGGGTCAACCCAGCGGGGAGTCAGGATGGAGGACACGCTAAAGGTGATCAGTTCCAAACTCATTCGGGTTGTAACCCTGACTGAGTATGTGGATTAAGGTTAAAGTTGGCGGCCTAACTCTTTCCTCGTTTCTCCTATAAGGCACGAGAACATGTGATCTCAGAGCGGCCATGCTTCCACAGCCTGCGCCTCTTCCCTGCCGTCTCCCGGCTCACTACGCCTTCTGCTTCTCCTGCTCTGCCGATGATCCACAGGCAGAATTCTGGTGCCAAGTTACGCAACACAACTACAATGCCCAGTGTCCTACTGTTCAATTACCCAACTGTTCCCCATGCCGGCGCGCCTTGGTGGAGCAGAGGTAGGGACCCAGGGCTGTGGGGAACCACCAAGATGAATAACTCAATAAAGCACTTCTTCCTCCTCTCTGTCTGCCTGCCTGTTCTCCTTCATTACCGTCTGCACCTTTCCTTCATGCCTGGTGTCAGCGGTACACTGAAGGCGAGAAGATTCCAGTTCTAGTTCACAGATGCAAAGCTCTTAATACTTACACCTCCTGGGGTCTCTTTCAGAACTGCCGTTTCGCTTACCACTCAACTCCCCCACACAGGCTGCACTGAGGCTGATCAGTGAACAGAAGACCTTTGTCTGAGTGGTGGTAGATGGAGGGGGAACCAGACATTCAGGCACCAGGCAGACAGAGGTGTCAATCAGCATTTGGGTTTTGCTTACCACCCCGTGCTGTTACCACCCCTCCGCCTGTACCGCTCATTCGACAACTGTTGGATATGCTCAGAAGACATCAAAACAGGCACTTGCCTACTTGGCTTGGGCACGAAGATACCATTTGCATCAGTTCAACTGAGTCCTGAATATCAAGAGACAGAGACACAAGGTCACCTCCTTCTTCATTCTCTCCAAGTAAAACTAACCGATTATCACCTTCCCTTCCCCTTAACTAAGGACTTAACTTTTAGAGATGACCTGTGTACTGCCAATTGCGGGACAGGTGGAGAAAAAGAGATACCACAAGGCAGTATATTTTAGAGACCACAGCTCCTCTTGACAAGATCAAGGTACAGAACTCGGTCGCCTCACTTTTTCAACTCACGTTAACCTCTCCACCTCTAGTGGATATGACCCCTGTTGTCCCATAAAGAACCAGAGAAGAGAATGTCGTTGGGCTCACAAATGGCCCCATGCTTCTCTACTGGACCTACTCACCGATCCAAGCGCACTTCCTACCGTGGGCCAATAGCAGGCTTTACCCACCTGTAACAGCGAACATGTGAGCTTCGTATTATTGACCACACGGAATTCTACACACATCCTCACCCACACTGAGCCGAGGGTTCTGGTCAAAACGTCATTGGGATCCTTCCTTGGTGTGACTGGGTCCCTCACTTTACCAAGACCAACCAAGATGCCAGGAGTTATCGACAAACTCACTATCAGCTTCCAGATCGTCACATTGTTAATGACATCAGGACTCAGGCGCACTTCAGATCCAACTGTGTCAGCAGCAGGGTCCAAGCTTGGTGTAGACTCTACGAAGCATGAAGTGCTAAGCCAATCAGAAGTCTGCCAATTTATCACTCATTAGGGTTAGGTATGGGTTCGTTTGTCTCCAATCACTGCTCTAAAGGACCTTTACGTCAATATTTCCCCTTATTGGCAGATGTACAATTGTGGTGTAAATACTCACTGCGTATGTAGGATGTACTATTATTATCACACAGGAAGGCTTCCTCTCTTTCTACCCATACTAAAGAAATAAAAAAGAATGAATAAAGGAACTTGTGTCCTTTTCGGCAATAGATTTTTGGAGACTGAGACAGTGAATATTTATTTCCCAGTAAGCCTAGTGTTGGGTCCTGGCTGACACAGACACGGGCATCCAAATCTCTTCAGTGCTCCAAAGCACAGCCTAGCAGGAACTGTGCGGACCGTCACAAAGGATGAGGAGGTTACGTGAGCCCTGCTCTAGCTAGGACCCAGCTAAGCTGTTTCTAACAGATCTCCAACATAAACCATCAGACATCGTTCACTTTCTGGACAAGCAATTAACTTCCATTTATTTTCATGTCTGTGGCTGAACCAGAGTTCACCTGACCGTGGTAATGAAAAACCTAGTAGGCAAAGAGTGAACCTGGCTGTCAGCTCCTGGACCCACTCCCAGGAGATGGAGCCTGTGTGAGACTTCAGCCCCGCCAGCCAACTGATGAAGAGCACACGTCTGGATTTTCCTTTCCTATCTTGTCACGACAAGCAGTCCTCGGTACTTCAACTGCAGTTAAATGCATGTTTCTCTCAGGAGCCCTGGGCCAAGAGCTTCTCCTTCACACACTGAAACCTTTCTGTTGGACTTCTCTTCCACAAATCCATTTTACTCCTGAATCTTAAGCAAATAAACTCTCTAGGGCTGACCTGGCGGAGGGAAGGAAGGAGACCAGGGTGTGCAGAAGCGGAACTCCAGCGTGGACCAGGGCCGGGGTTGGGATGACACTGACTTCCAGCTCTCTGGTCCTGCCCTGTCCATTCCTTTTTGTCCAGTTTCATGGCTGGTGCCTCATCGGTATCTGAATCGTGGTTACGCCTTGCCAAAGTCTGAGTCCCTGCTGGCTACAGCTCAAGTGCAGAAGAGGCTGTGAGATCTATCTGCAGCATTTCAGTCCACAGATCTTTCATTAAAAAGTTTGGTGTTCCCAGAAAATCTTTAAAAAAGATAATTTGCAGTTACCTAGTCCAACATGACACCTAGCATAGCAATCTTTTCCAACACAGCCTGGCAAATGCTTAAATCCATTCAGAAAAGAGAGCTCACCATCTAAACACAGCGCTCTGATTCTTCTCTCCTTCAGAGATCAAGTGCAAGCCAGCGAGGATCTCACTGTGGTGCCTGGTGGCTCAGCGGTGAAGCTAGAGCCCTGGCTTTGGGTTCCCAGAACGCCCTGTTTTCCCACAGGATGGTATTAGGAGTTAGAAAGCCTTCCATCCTCACATGCCAGAGTTCTGCTCATCTGTCTGGTTTTGTTCACCACCTTCAGATTAAGGCATAACATCTCGCACACGTCTCAGAGGTCTACCATGATTCCCGGTATTGTCAGCATCACAGAGCAGATGTTTTAGATGCCATCATCTTAAAGGGCGGCAAGTTGAGACAGTCTCCCGGGAGCAGCTGCCTGAGGCAAGTTTTCCTAGCGTGGTGATGTGTAAGCACGTAGGGTGAAGGTTGGGCTAGGTGATAAGGGGAACATTATGTCTTTCCCTTATCATTTCATCAAGTGTCCTGTCTAAATACTCACAGACCTTGTTCCAGGCATCTTAGGAAGGTTCAGGAAAACATGCGCATACAGGAACAAACAGCTATTCTGCCCAAGACTCAGGGCGGTTGTGTTCATTCTCTTTCTGTCTTCTACCTCGGGCTCAGGGAGAGTAAAATAACAAATCAAATTGGTTTCAGTCAAGTTTCAGCAAGAATGTCTCTGCTTTGATTTTGTCTTATTTGGCTTTGTCTGGATAGAAGCCAGAGATGGAGACAGGATTTTGGGAAATGCATCACAGAGTCTTTTCCCCTTAGAGGTTCACTTTTTCTTTCACTAACCTCATTTGGCAGATGAAGATCTGAGAGCTGTAGCAAGAAAGGAACTCATGCCCAATTGCAAAGCCACTCAGGAATAGGACCAGGACCAGGCTCAGAGCTCCCAGGGGACTGAATGACCCTGACAAAAGACAACACAGAGGCCAAGGCAACTAACAGCAACACCAGAGCACGAGGCTGTCCTTGTCTGTGCGCGGCACTGCTGGCTGTCAGGAGCCCCTCGCCCACGGCAGAGCTGGAAAGGACAGATCTACCTGATGGCCAAGACACTGCACTAGGACACCCGCCATCCTCACAACCAGGCATGGCCGCCAGAGTCCAGTGGCACTCAGAAACTCAGGAACGCTTCTGGAAAGTGTTGCGATCTTCTGTGCTGGCGACTGTCAAGAATATCAGATCAAGAAAGAAAAATCCAGCCTACTGGCTTGGAAAAAGGAAAGGAAGACTTTGACACAAAAAACATGGTCAAGGCACACATTTTAGGCTGTTCTGTCATTTTTCTGGGGTCTATAGCTTTTCAAGCTGGGGCTCAAACATTGCTCCAGATTCTTAACCAGCACCTCTGCAAACGTTTCTAGCTGTTCAGAGCCACAGTGCTTCAGCTCAGGCTAGTGAAAGTAACAGTGACTCCCTGTAGGGAGTTTTTAGTCAGGTGCCCATTACTGCCAAACAAAATGTACTTGCGGAATGACCCTAGGGGACCTAGCAGGTGGCCCTGATTCTGGAGAATCAGACTTCAGCTGGTCTCAGGATGGAAGCTGAGCACTTCCAGCCACCAGCTCCCCATTAGGGGATGAAGGGAGGCCCAGACCAACTTTCTCCCCCCTCGACAGGGGCAGCAAACTCTGCTGGCTCCTCCCTTGCCCCATCACAGCTGAAAGCTGCAGTCAGGGTGGGTCTATTACCCTGTGAGGGAGAACCAGAGACCAAATCTTGCTTTCCAACCTCTGCAACATTCTTTTTACTTCTGCTTAGGTCATATTTTTTGCAAAGATGGGGATTCTGGGCTCCTTTCTGGGTTTCAAAATGCAGTGTTCTTGAAACGCTGTGAAGTTCCAAAACTCAAGCATGTCTCCCGTCAAGTGCATAGGACCCCCACATTCATGCACCGCAGTACCTGCCTGCGGCAGGGGCGCAGGGGCGTTTCTTCAGCCCTGCTTTGAGCACAAGCAGCCACGAGAGCGGGGAGCTTCACAGAACTCCCCCTCCACCCCCTTCCCCATACCACGGATGGGCCTCTAGGCCGTCGGTGTGGACACTGAGACCAGAGGTCTCCAGCGCACTTAGCAGGGGCCCCGGCGGGGCCGGCGGCTGTCCGGGGGGCGCACTCTCCCCGCCACACCCGCCCCCGCCGCCGCCGCCGCCGCGGCCCGAGCGCAGGTGGTCCTTGAGCGTCTGCTTGTAGCGGAAGCTCCGGCCGCAGCAGGCGCAGGGGTAGGGCCGCTCGCCCGTGTGGATGCGCTGGTGCTTCATGAGGTGGTGCTTGCGGATGAAGCTCTTGCCGCAGTGCGCGCACTGGAAGGGCCGCTCGCCCGTGTGCAGCCGCCGGTGGTTGAGCAGGTGCTCCTTGCGCATGAAGCTCTTGCTGCAGTCGGGGCACGGGTAGGGGCGCTCGCCCGTGTGGATCATCTGGTGGCGGATCAGGGCCGAGTGGCCGTTGAAGTCGATGCCACACTGCGGGCAGGAGAAAGGCCGCTCCTGCGCATGGCCGCGCTGGTGCAGCAAGAGGCTGATCTTCAGGCTGAAGCTGCGGCCGCACTGCGTGCAGCGGAACGGCCGCTCGCCGGCGTGCGCGCGCCGGTGGCTGGTGAGGCGGGCCTGGTCGGCGAAGCGCTTGGGGCAGTCGGGGCAGGGGAAGGGGCGCTCGGCACTGCTGTGCACGCGGAGGTGGTAGGTGAGTCTGGACGGGTGAGTGAAAGTCCTGGCGCAGTGCGGGCAGGTGGGGGGCGTCTCGCCGGCTCGGACCTGGGGGCTGCTGCCGAGGTCGGCCTGCGGCGCCAAGTGCTTGGGGCACTGGACACAGGGTGCCGCGTGCTCGCCGGGGTGGCTGCACTGGTGAGTCAGCAGCGACTCGTGGCTGAGGCTCTTGCCACAGTGGTGGCAGGAGAAGGCCTGCTCCGCAGCTGGCGGCGGGAGCGGGTAGCTCCCCAACTGAGTGAAAGTCACTTGCCCCTCAGCGGCTTCGGCCAGCTCGCCGGCTGCATGCCCGAAAGGCGCCACGGTTGCAGACTGTTGGCTTTTGAAAGCCACATCTGGAAAAGACTCCTTTGCTGCTGCTGCTGGTGGAGAGAACACTGGAACCTCCGGGCACACGGAGGCTGCAGCCAGGCCTTCTGCCTTGACGACAAGCTCTTCATCTGCAAGGAAGGACTCAGAGTCACACCCGCCAACACGACTCAGCCTAACGTGCCGCTCTGAGCTCGGCACTGGCCATCAGAAACCCAGAGGGCTGAGGCAGCCATCCAGGCCTCTGTGCAATCATCAGAGAATTTTTTACTGTGCTCTCCCCCTCCTCCCTATCTGGACCTGAAGGCCTGGTGTTACTCTTCCCAATTTTACCTTTTGGACGCATCTCTCCTGCTCACACACCTCGATTCTTTTGCCTACTGCGACAGGTCTAAGACCAGGTGTTTATCTAATTCTATTCCTCCTCCTTCTGCCAGGCAAATCCCCCATTCGTTAGCCATCTCTACTGTTCTAAAAATACAGCACACACATCCTCACCCACTGCCCCAGGGGTGGGTCTCAAACCCACGACCACCGCTTTCAGAGCCTGCACCTCCTCCACCTGACCTACAGGGGGCGCAAAGCATACATTTTGCTTCTATATAGTTCATTCTGTCCTTCCTTTGCACCTCTCTCTACTCATCTCTACCTCCAACCATATCATATGGGTGGGTTCTAAGGCCCCATTCTGGCTTCTCGAGGCCTTATCTAAATACTGAAAGTAAAACTGAAGTATGTTCTCCAAACTCCTGATTTCTTTTATGTAAGTCACCCATACCCTCACCGCTGACACCTCACGGGCATGCCTATTATGGATATGTGCCCCCAGTATAAATTTCTTAAAAGCAGAAACTGTCTTATTTTTGTTTCCTAGCATTGTAAAGAACATAGGGTCTAGAAGATATAAAAACAGATTGTATAAATAAATAGATTATATAAAGTTATATAAACGATTGGGTCCATCGCACCCTGGTGGAGTAGTGGAGTTTGGTTAGTTGCCTTCAGCCAAGAACACAGGCCACATATCCCAAGGACCTGGGTTCAAGACCCAGGGCCAGGATGAAAACCAACATGAACAACTAAATAAAGTGCTTCTTCCTCCTCTCTCTTCCTGTCTCTGCTCGCTTTCATTCCTGCCTGCATCTTTTCTTTAAAAAAAAAAAAAAAAGATTGGGTCCCTTCTGACCCAGAGATTCTTTTCTAGACAGATGGCAAAATACAGGTGGAATTAAATAACTAAGGAGGAAGATCCGTTTCTTCTCCTACCATTGTTTTCCGAGGGAGAGCTATTCAATAACCCCGCCTCCCCTCCAGTAAGTTTTGCCACCCACCCGCAAACCCTGTCCTTTCCACAAGATCTTCCAATGTTCATCTGTCTTTCCCCAAACGGATAGTTTTGATCCATCTGTATGAACTTATTTTTCTTCGATAATTCAGATTTGTCTCTACACTTAAGGGTGTGTTTTCATTATTAAAATTTGTCTTAGTTTGACCTCTTACTTACTCGACAGTTCCCCCCAAACTCCCACTTCTTGCCTCCATAACCCCATTCAAACACTGCTTCTTCGGTAGGTCCTAGACTAAGCTGAATCTGGCGTGACTGTCTCTTGGATTCATTACTTACCAGCATAAGTGCCTTTGTATATGTCACTCTCCTTGGGCTCCTGTGGGGGCCCCACCTGAGGCTCTTCCTCTTGTTTAATCCAAGACAGAATATCTGATGTTGAAATGCCAGGCTCTATTTGTGGGAGCAAAGAAAATGGCCTTCAGGGATTTGTGTCAAAAGGAAAAATAACCATGCCGCTTCGCTGAAATACGTTTACCCACATATCTGTCTCTATAACAAGAAAACGGAACAAGCCTTTTAAAAACTGCATGTAACACCTAGAGAACCAGTTCAAAATGAAACCAGATGTATTTTTACATGCTATTCCTAGCTTGACTCACTATTTTCAGTGAGCCCATTTCAAAACAAACCACAATTTTTAGTTTGAGATGACACTCTGAAATAATCTAGAATCAAGGGTAACTTTCATTCATTAGTACTTTTACTTTCAAAATAACTTCACTTTTTTTCTGCCAGTTTCTTTATGAAGTAATGAAGCAGAGAATATTTAAGTGCCCACAAAAGTTAGACAAATTGTCAATAAGGAAGTGAAACACCATGTCGCAGGTTTCAAAAAAAATCCAGAAAAAAAAGCAAGAGAAACAAGACTGACCATACAGTTTCTTTTAAATGCTAATTTAAAAACATTTGCAGGTGGACCTGGATGTAGTAGTGGTTAGGTCAATTGCCTCCAAAGGAATGTGGGCCACTTACCCGTGGGTTCGAATACTAGGTTCGGGGGGAAAACAACCAGTGTGAATAACTAAAAAATAAAATAAAAAGCTTCTTCCCCCTCTCTTCCTGCCTGCCCACTCACCTTCATTCCTGCCTGCACCTTTCCTTAAAAAAATTTTTTTAAAAATTTTTTAGGTTGGTTAGGTCAGTTTAAACACAAATCTGACTCCCCAGAAACATACATTGTAGGTTCCCAATCCTGGGCTCTTTCCAAGAAAATCATCATCGCTTCTGCCTATTAATGATATAGGTCATTGTTTCCTGAACCCTAGGAGGGGTTCCATCCCCAGACTTTGTACATAATGGTGGTTACTTGGTTAGCCCAGAAACAGCTGTGCTTGCCATTCCAGCCAGGCCTATGTAGCCTTTTTATGACTAAACAACAAGCTGACAAGCCGACAAACTCCAGAGAGAAAATTCAGGCTGTTATTTCTCAAAACATCCTTGTAAGCAGGTTATAGTTTCATTCCTAAAAATGAGGAAAATTCAACTGTTTTGCTCAGTGCCTTTTTAATCAGTTAGAGATGAACAGAAATTTAAAGGTGTGCCCCAAGGAGAATTGAGACAAGATTAAGGTCCAAATGACTCAGGTCCTGCAGAGACTGAGAACCTGCAGGTTGTAGCATCTGCAGAAAAGGCTGCCTTTCCAACTTCCTACTTTGAGCTGCAAAGCTGGAGTGTATCGAACACAGTTCAACTTAAGTCTTTTTTTTCCCTTCCAGACTCTTCCAGACTTACACACTCTTATGTAAAGAAAAGAGCAAGAGAGGAGACAATGGGTAAAAGAGAATCTCTTTCTCTCTCTTTCTATTTTAAAGGAAAGGTACAAGAAGAATGAAGGCCAGCAGAGACAACTGGCAGAGAGAGAAAGAAGCCCTTTTATTTATTTTATTATTTGTTTTCATTCTGGTTTCCATCCTGGACTCAGATCCTGAACCTGGGCCCTTGGGATATGTGGTCTGTGCCCTAGGTCGAAGTCAGCTGACTAATCCACTACTCCTCCAGGGTCCACAAAGGAAGAGGATTTTTTTTTTTTTTTAAATAAAGGAAAATTATAGGCAAGAATGAAGGCAGGGAGGCAGACAAGAAGCGAGAAGCAGAAGCAGCACACTGTATTTAAACACTGGTTGATCTCTCCAGCCTGGGTCTTGAACCCAGGACCCTGGGATGTATGTGGCTGCTCCTAGGGTGGACTAGATCGCTGGGCCACCAGGGAACACCCGGAAGAGGATCTTTCAACAAACACCCAGAGGATAAACTTTCTATTTGCCAAAAACTATGCCAATTGGTAACCAGGGCGAAAAAAACAAGATGGCAACTAAATAAATGTTTTTTCCTCCTCTCTCTTCCTACCTGCCTGGTTACTCACCTTCATTCCTGCACCTTTCCTTTAAATTAAAAATAACAACATCAACAACAAAAACTTTTACAATGTTTCTCTTCATCGATTTTTCTGAATGAGTTAGTGCTTTTAAAAACTTCCTAATGTGATTCAGTATGTTTTGATGTTTATAAACTTGTATGTTATAATTTGATTAATTTTAACCAATTACAGTTATTCTCCCCACCCCCCACCTTTCCCTGGGTCCCAGGTCTCAAACTGGGGTCCTTGGGCTTTATGTGGGATACATCTTAGCCATAGGGGTGCACCCAAGGGATCATTCTTTTTAGTGCTTAAATTGTCCCTTGTGGCTTACCCTGGTGGAATACTGGTTGGGTTTATCACCTCTGAAAGAGCCAGGCCACATTCCTGGGTTCAATTCCCGGGCCCAGGCAGAGACAACCAGTGTGAACAACTAAATGAAAATAAAATAAAGTGCTTTTTCCTCTTCTCTTTTCCTGCCTGCCTGCCTGCTTGTTTTCATTCCTGCCTGCACCTTTTCTTCAAAATTAAAACAAAACCAAATTGTCCCTTGTTTGGTCAGTGGGAGCCCCTTCATCTCAGGTCTGTGTCTTTGCGTCAAACATCTAGCTCCTTTCACTTCTGGTCTGACCCAGCACCTCAGGTTCATCTTGTACAGTTCCTGCTCTAACACAATCAACGACCTCTGAGAGATGCAATTTAGAGACCACAAGCTGCTGAGAAGGGTGCTAACTGCTAACAGGTTCTCATTGTCTCTGGTCCTTCCAAGGGATAGAACTATAAAAACTACTTTTAGAAAAAATGTCATTGAGTTTAAATTAATATTTGTGATTCATGTTTTTAAGATTATACCTTTTTCATTAAATCGTGTGGTATCTATTCTCTCTTACCCTAAAAATCTCAGATCCTAATGATTCTCTTTTTTTTTTTTAAAGGAAAGGTACAGGCAGGATGAAGGCAGGAAAGCAGACAGGCAGGAAGAAGCACTTTATTTTGCCTATATTCCTCTAGGGATATGTAGTTAAAATAGAATGTATATGGACAACTAGTATAGGACCAAGATGCCAATGATATACCATGAAGAAAAGACAGCTTCTTCAATAAATGGTGTTGGGAAAACCAGACAGCCACGTACAAAAGAGTAATATTAGACCACTCTTTTACACCATAAGCCAAATTTAACTCAGAATGGATTAAAGCCTTGAATGCAACCAAAAAATACTGAGAAGAAAACAGAGTACATAAGCTCTTTGCCACCAGATTTGGCAATACTCTGGGTTTGACTCCGAAGGCAAGGGATACAAAAGCTAAAACAAACAAATGGGACTACATCAAACTGAAAAGCTTCTGCATAGCAAAGAAACCATCATCAAGTGAAAGTCACTGAATGGGGGAAGATATTTGCAAATGAGATATCTAAGTAGGGGCTAGTACCCAAGATATATGAAAAACTCAAACAACTCAACAACAACAAAATAAACAGCCTGATTAAAAATTGGGCAGAGTATCTAAGCAGATACTTCTCCAAATAAGACATACAGCCAACGAGCA
The DNA here is from genome assembly GCA_004363575.1 of Solenodon paradoxus. NCBI lineage: Eukaryota > Metazoa > Chordata > Mammalia > Eulipotyphla > Solenodontidae > Solenodon > Solenodon paradoxus. The sequence continues at coordinate 20,555 of RJWH01006888.1, read as the reverse complement.
CCTGACAACATGCTCATCATCACTAATCGGGGAAAGTCACAATGCCCTATCAGCTCACACCTGCTAAAAGAGCTATCCTCAAAAAGAGAAGAAACAGCCAGTGTTGGAGAGAGTGGAGAAAACGGAAGCCCAGAACACAGTGGGTGGGAGTGCAGACTGGTGGGACCACTATGGAAAACAGGATAGCGGTTCCTCAATGTCTTAAGAACTTCTTTATGATCCAACTTCTGGATATTTACTCAAAGAATATGAAAACAGTAATTCAAAAAGATATATGTAACCCCATGTTCATTGAAACATCACACACACACACCCCACCCCCTGGAATACTACTCAGTTGTAAAAAAGAAATCTTGACTTTTGTGACAACGTGGATAAATCTTGAAAGTATTATAACAGGCGAAATAAGTCAGATGGAGAAAGACAAATACATGTGATTTTACGGTCTGCAATATAAAAACAAAACAAATGAACAAGCACAACAGCTTACTCAGAGATACAGAGAACAGACTGGTGGCTATTAGAGGGGAACAGAGTTATGGGTGTGTAAAATGGATAAAGAAGTTAAGTCCATGGCGATCGATGGAATCTAGACTTTTGGTGGTGATCACAATGTCATGCATACAGTTGTCAAATTATAAAGGACACCTGAAACTTATGTATCTTTTTAAGGAGAGGTGCAGGCAGGAGTGAAGGTGACTGCACAGGCAGGGAGAGAAGGAAGGAGCACTTTATTTTTATTTAGTTGTTTACATTGGTGGTTCCCTCTGGCCTCAGGTCTTGAACCAGGAACCCTGAGATTTATGTGGGATGAACAGCTCTCAGGTGCACTAGGCTGCTAGGCCACCAGGGTGTGCCCTATTTTTTTTTTTAAGAAAAGGTACAGGTAGAAATTAAAGCAATTAGGCAGGCAGGCAGGAAGAGAAAGGCGGGAGTAGCATTTTATTTTTATTCAGTTTTTCATCTTGGTTGTTCTCCCCAGCCAAGGATGCGAACCCAGATCCTTGGGATGTATATGGTCGGCACTTTTGCTGGAGGCAGCTGACCAAACCACTACTCTACTAGGGTACACCAACTTATGTAAATTTTATAAACCAAGGGTATCTCAATAAAAAATGGTGCTTTGGTGCGCCCTGGTGGAGTAGAGGTTAGGTTAATTGTCTCTGAAGGAGCATAGGACACATACGCCTGGGTTCCAGTGCCAGGTGTATATATGAAGGGAAGAAAGATGACTAAGTGTGAACTAAGTAAAAATAAAATGTTTCTTAAAATTAAAAAATTATACTTTAAAAGTCATTTGAAAGAAATCTACATATATTAGCACATGATATACAGTTATTTTAGCATGTGTTTTTGTTTTTCAAAATTAAATAAATTTAAAAATATGTATAATGTTCTAAAATCTAAACTACAGTAATTGCATCCCTGCAGCCTGGCTGCTGAGGTGATTAAAGTGCAGGCCATGTAAAGATGTAAATTTAGCCTAAGAACGTGGGTTTGGTACTATAAAATAAGGTACATTCATAAGATCTAGTTTCCATCTCTAATCTCTCTGTATAGATAGCTATTCTTATTAAATTTTGTTTTAATCCTTCATTGTTTCTTTGTGAAAACTGCACTTTGCTGTTTTACTTCATTCTGGACACCTCCCTTTAGCAGTACACAGATCTTTCTCATTCCTTTGCGCAGCTGTACTGTGCGCTGCGCCACTGTTCCATCGAGTCCCTTTGCTGACAGGCATTTGGATTCTTTCCATCTTTTGTTAAATATTAGGCAGCAGCCTACGGTAACGGCTGTGGCCTGCTAAAGAAAACAAGTCAGTGCTCCAGAAATGTCAGTGGCTGTTACTAGAGACCACTAGCTGGATATGTTTTCACTGAACTTGGGAAACCCTAGGAAGCTATGCTTTCTTTGTGAGTAACTGTGCTGAAAGTTTCCTGGCCATTTAACTAGACTAGCACGACCAAGCAAATATTTAAATTACTGGTTCTTAGTGCTATTGTCAGACTCCACAGGACAGGGTCACGTCCACTGCCATTTGCAGGAAGTGGGGAGCGTGTATAAATTGAAGATCTTTTGGAAGTAAAAATCAAAGGGGCAGGCGAACTTGAATACTGATACTTGATACCATCACCTGCGTGGTAACAGTGTGGTGACCACTGCCCAAGTCCCCACATGACACCCAGCACATTCCTCAGAGGCCTGAGAAATTGCAACAGTGTATACTGACAGACAAAATGAAAGCAAAATCATTGGTTCATGCTTTGAGGAAAGCCAGAGAACAGAGAAAAACTATGAATCAGGTAGGAGGCAATCAATAAGTGGTGGGGCTTTAGATTTAAGAAGTGGTTAAAAACAGAAAGCTGATTAAAAGAAAATACAAAATTTTAATATCTATATTGGATGTTATTTACCTACGAGGAAATCTGATTTAACGTGTGTATGTTTTCAACAGATGAGGGATGATCTCTGAAAAGGAACTAGAAACCTGAGGTTCAGGGTATTTACAAAAGTATTATAAATTGATTGGGTGCTGAGATCTGACTTCTTAAATAAACCATAAAAATACCTGGCACACGACACTACCATTAAGAGAAATATAAAAAACTTTCTGGGTAACAGGTGCGGGACTGTAACATAGCCAGGTGAATGTGTCAAGTATTTGTGGATAAGTTAAATCTTTCGAATTTTATCATTTCTTTCTTTCTTCCTTTAAGGGAAAGGTATAGGCAGGAATGCAGGTGAATAGGCAGATGCGAAGAGATAGGAGGAAAAAAAAATATTTATTTTTATTTAGTTGTACATCTTTGTCCTCTGGCAGGAGAGGCGAACCTGGCCCTTGGGGATATTTGTGGGCTCTATTGGCTGGAGGCTGCAGACTTAACCGCTAAGCCATGAGGGTGCACCTGGGATATGCTTTATACTGATTTTGTTTAGAATAAGTTGGTCTTTCTGGTCTGGTGTGAACAGAGATAAAAATGGGATGATGACAATGCACCTGAAACTACAAGGACCACAAGTTTTAAAAATAAATTTACTTTACTTTGGGTCATTTTAGAATCTTGGTTTGAGTTTGTGGCTTGGGAATTAGAAGAAGGTCTAAATGATGGACTTTTAGTAATTATTTCAGTCAAACTTATTAGGTAAAGTTTTCTTTTCCAAAGGTTTTATTTTTATTTAGTTGTGCATCTTAGTTTATTCTCCAGAATTGGAGTTCAGTACTAAAACTACCAATGGCCACACGTATAGATCTGCAGGTTGACCCTAGTAATAAGAGTTAAAGAATGTCAGGAAATCTCAAGTTTATTTTTTTCTGTGTTCTCCCATTCACAACTATTCTCTACTAATTGGGGGAAGCATTCATTAAACAAATAAAATAAAAAAAAAGATGTTTCTTCCTCCTCTCTCTTCCTGCCTACTTGCCTTCATTCCTACCTGCACCTTTCCTTTAAAAACAATTTTTTTAAAGATTAGGAACGAGAAACTGCTCATTCAAAAGTGTATTAAAGTTTAAATTTTTTTCCTATTAGAACAAGATCAAAGTATGATTTTTAATGGTAGAGTTAAATGAGAAGACTATCGAAAGAATATTTTAGGCACACCCTGGTGGAGTATCATTTGAGTCCATGACCTCTGGCCACGCGCAGTCCACATATCCCAAGGACCCAGGTTTGCATCCTGTGGCTGGGGGGAATGACCAAGATACCAAGATGAACAATAAAAAACGCTTCCTTCTCCTCTATATTCCTGCCTGTACCTTTCCTTAAAAAAAAAAAAAAAAAAAAAAAAAGATTGTATTTAGTTCTGTCACTAAAGCAGTCTAGTATTAGCGTCTCTACCTAGTTTTGGTATGGAACAATCCACTATGCACTTTAAAAACCAGATACCAATACTATTCTTCACTGAAAGGAACCAGGATTCTCTTAATGTGTTAAGAGAAGAAAAATCTAACAGAGGCACGTGTTGACACACCAGGCTTGAGAGGCCTGTCCTGATAGAGGCCTGTCCGGAGGATGCGTAGCCCTTAACTGACAAATAGTTCCCATACTGATTTAAAAAACTTTCACTATGCACACACTGGTGGAGCAGCAGTTAGGTCAATCACCTCCAAAGGAGCACAGGCCACATACCCCTGGGGTTCAAGTCCAGGGTCGGGGGAAAACAACCTGTGTGAACAACTAAATAAAAAAACAAAACAGATGCTTCTTTCTCCTTTCTCTTCTGGTCTATCTGCCTACTTGCCCTCATTCCTGCCCTGCACCTTTCCTTTAAAAACAATAACAACAAAAAAGGTTAACATAAATTAACAAATGAAATTTTGTCATTACAAAACCAAATTACTTACCTTTTCCATTGATCCCCCCAAAATATAATGGCGCATGTATACTGAGGGCTAGGTCAGATAACTATTAAACTAAGGAGGTAGTTCCATTAATAATGAGCTTTCTATAATTGTCACTCATCTGTGTGATATGACTTTAGACTCAATACTTATATATCCACGAGATTCATTAAATTAAAACTATTATATCACCCAAATACATTCACCCGCACATTTTTAAAAATGTTTGGCAGATATATGCATTCCTCAAAATTCGGCATGTTCATTTAAGATTTGAGTATTTCATTTTATGTAACATTTACCTCAAAAGGAAAAATATAAACAAATACTGAATTCTAAGTTAATGATATCCATGCTGAACTATTCGGGGGAAATATCTTGATGTCTATTGATTCTGAAATACAGGGAAATTAGGTGAATTGACTGATGGAGAGAGGGATACAGAGATGGATATATATGTGATAAGGAAGTAGAGCAAAATGTTAGGTAGACTCCAGGCAACAGGAATCTAGGTGTTTTACTGTAAAATGATTTCAACTTCATTGTCTGAAAATTTTTCTAATAAAATATTAGAAAAAAAATGATGTATGGGGCAGGGGTGAACTGTAAGAGAAGTTCGTCTGAGAGATCTGTCTGGAGGATGAGCTTCTAGGCAGCAAAGAACAAAACTGGGACGTGATTTTCCTGCTAGCAGAGGGAGAGTTGAGAGAACTGATACAACTGGACTGGGCAGTCGTTCCCACAGTGTTAAAGCAGCTGGCTCCCAAACCAGGAGAAGTCACTTTCCCAGCAGATGATGTCACTGAGGTCTGCTGGTTGAGTGCATTTGAGGGACCAAGCAGACTCCTGGCCCCTCTAGCACTTCTGAACGGCCCTCTGCAGCCAGTCACTTCCCGCCAAAGGAACACGACTGCTTCCTCTACCATTGAAGATGTTTATTTTACTAAATATTAAGGTTGCAGAACCTCTGTCATGGAACACAGTAGCCCTCAGATATGTGGTGCTGTCGGGGATAATACACAGGCTGACTCTGCTGCTCAGATGCCTGCTGGTCCATTCTGACTACGTCTGCTCACTTTGGCACCGCGAGGCTCTAGAAGTCTCAAACTCTGCTACCTGAGGTCTGAGTCATCATCTGACAGGAAGGAGAGGTAAGGAAGTGGCTAATCTCTCCCACTCACCTTCACTAGGGTCTGCGGGCATCTCACTTTCTTCTGGGCCTGCATGGTCCTCTGTACTATGTTCTCCTTCTGGATGAATCTGAGATAAGACATCAGGTTGATTCATGGCATAATCTATGAGAAGGAAAAAGAGGAAGGGGGTTTGACAAAGAGATAAATGAAGACAACCAACTGTCATGGAGGCTGAGCTTAAGGTTTTGAGGTCCACAATCCAAGGGGATTTCTTTAGCGTCTAGGTCACTTCTTCCCATGCACTCATCTCCAACTATGGATGAAATCCATTAAGAAAGCAGGTAACAGGAGAGCTAATGTGTGCAGAAGGCACACGTACTATGTTGGCATGCCTTCCCGCTACTTTCATTAAGAGAGACCGTGTGCCCCTAGGGGGACAGAACAAGTCTGCTGGACGTGTAGGGTACCATGGAAACGACTGTGCAGTGAGCACACTCCTAACCCTGGACTTTATTCTCTCCCCGAGGGTTTGGCGACGGAGGGATGATGATTTCCTATTTTGCTCAGATGAACTGGAAATAATTAGCTTGGAACCAGAATCTGAAGTGTATGAGGAAAAAGCAAAAATCAAGGCCCTGGAGGAAAATGAACTATTCTGAGCCCTCTTGGAGTTGCTATCACCTCATTTAAAAGGTGCCCACTTAGCCTCACCCACGGAGACGAGAGACTCGTAGCTGCCCTTCATGATATTCTTGTACAGTTCCTTTTGCCATTCTTCCAGCTTCTCCCATTCTGGAGTGGAAAAGTAAATGGAGATGTCGTCAAACGTCACAGGCACCTGCAATCAGAATCATGGGCTTAGTCCCACCGCACTTGAATCATCAGTAAATCTTTGGGGGCTGACTATGAAAACTGTAGGTGAGATGCTGAAGAATGCAGGAAATACCACACACAGATCCAGCCTCTAGGTGGACCATGTTGTCAGGGAGAAAGGCTGCGTTTGGGGAGGGTGAAGGCATCACTTATGAACAGTCACTGAGGAGTTAGGTACAAGTACAAACAGCATTTCAGTCACATAAATATGTGCAAATATCCACGAAGCACAAGGCTTATTCTAAGCACCAAGATTATAAAAATGCTTTTTTCCCCCCAAAGGAGTATGTGATTATTCAAATTAATGATAGAGACAAGAAATTTTGGAAAGAGAACTGTAATAGGGTTGGGATGATTCTGGAAGAAATTAGATTTTGGCTAATCTGAAGAACAGGCAGGCTGTAAACAGGCCTAAAGGGAATACGAAAAACACAAGCATAAAGAGCTGGAAGAAGCATTCAAAGGATAGCGATGAATTCCACCGAGCTGGAGTTAAGGTTTCAGGTAGGGAATGGTCAGGGACAGAGCAGAAGTCCCCTACCTTCCAGCACTGTTTCATCGACAGCGACGTGTTTAAACCTAAGCAAGAAATTGGAAAATTCTTCTGTCAAGCAATGCCAGAGCTGCAGGGATTTCATAGTACAGCATGGGCACTGCCACCTGGTAAAGCTGTCTGCATTCCGGAGTTAGCCATTCACCATCACAAAGGCCAGGCCTTCTCCCTCCCTCCCGGTGGCTTTGCACAGTTTTGTTCTCAAGTACGAGCTAATTACTCAATGACCATTTAGAGAAAGCCAGCCACATGATCAAGACAGACTGAAATAAAAAAAAAAAAAAAAACTGGAAAAAACCAGAAATACTTACGCAATAAAATTTAAAAGAAATAGAAAACAAAGTCCCTGGTCTGCCCTGGTGGAACGGCAGGTTAGGTCTGCTGCTTATGGCTGGGCACAGTCCACATGCGTCTCGAGGACCTGGGTTCTCATCCCAGGGCCGGGGGACTAACTAAGATGTTCAACTAAAATAAATGAAGATGCTTCTTCCTCCTGAAAACAAACAAAAACCCCACGACTCTCTGGTGGGCCCTGGAGGCTCAGGTTTAAGTCTGCAGCTGGTTGTGGCAAAGTTCACATAAACCCAAGGACCCAGGTTCGTGACCTGAACCTGGGAGAACAACCAAAAAACGAGCAACTAAATAAATTAACAAAAATGTTTCTTCTTCCTCTCTTTCTTCTTGCCTGCCAACCTACATGCTTTTCCTGCTGCTAAACCCCACCCAAGAACAAAAAGAAACACCTCTCCAATTAGTATTAGTATACATTTAGGAAGTATTACACCCATAAGATAAATAGGATGCTATGGAAAAGCATAGAAAACCAAACAAAACAATGAGTAACTAACAAATATCTCTGTAAGCACATTATACATTTTTTCCAAAATTAAAAATAAAGATACATACTCCTCTCCATACATTTAACATACCCTTTGAGATTCAAAGGCATATAAGATGCTACCACATCATAGTTTATCTTCTAATTGCTACGCTTGTGTCATCTTTTCTTCCCCAACTAGAAATTTTGTTCCTTAGCAGCTGGAATCATAAATTATTCAGCACCTAAAATCAGCTTGAAAGCAGGTGGAGATACTCAATAGCTCATTTTTGTCTAAACTCATATAAGATTTGTGATAGCCTGCAACAACAGTACATGGTGATAAAATAAAGGGTCAGAAAGGGCTTCTGGTTCAGACTGTGAGCTAAGACACATGCAAGTCGTTGTCTCCCCACAACCTCCCCCTACCCTGAATTCCACTGAAATGACAGTCAATGAGACCAGGCAGAACTGTCTAAGGGGACAAAGGAGGAGGAGGGGCCATCACTAGATCAAAGCTTCTGGCAAGTTTCTTACTGAGACATAGGATGGGCAGGTGCTGGGAACTCAGGTGCCGATTATACAGAGGAATCCAGAGGAATCCAGAGAATTCCAAGCTCAAATCTGGCAGATACACTGAGTAGGAGTAAAAGTGGCTCTCAAACTGCAGCTTGAAGATCTATCTTTAGATAGCGGGGGCTCCTTGCCCTGCCGTCCCCATCTGCCCAGGCAGAGTGAGGTAGCAGCAGCTTTTACCCTGAAGCTGAAACCGGAGACCTCTAGCTAAAGACACCTCACAACCTGCCTGGAGATGCCATGGGACACCAGTGCAGGCGCTGACACTTAAGAGGACCCTGGCCCCGGGGTGGTCCCTGCACTGCCTATTTGCCCCTTGCCTCGCCTTAAAACGAAAGCCACCGATATCGAGTGCCTCTGGAGAGCGCCCTCTCCTGCAAAAGAAAGCTCCTTTGGTTAAGCAGACTTACACAGTGGCAGAGAAAGCACTCGAGCTTCCTGTAACTGACCTTTTTATCGACTGAACCATTCACTACTAAGTGTGAACGAACAACCAAGAACTAGTCAGTATAAAACACTAGCAAAATCGGTACCGGGAAGAACAGGCGCTACAAATAATCCTGGACCACAAAAACTGAGAAAAGCAAACAAATACCCTCTACTACATATTCTTGGAGAAATTCACTATTTCTACACATATTTCATGTGTAGAAAATTTCAGATTGTTTTTTTTAAAAGAAACAGAAAATAGATCTGAAAATTAAATACATAATTGTTAAAATAAAAATTAGGAAAGCTGGAAGGAAAGGTCATGAAACTAGTGTAAAAGGCAAAAAAATATGAAGGAAAAGTTAAAGAGATAAAGACAATATTCCTTCATCTGTCAGACAGAAAGAGAACAGAAAAAAAATGCATAAAAATAGATCTACAGGAGAAAATTTTTCAGAGCTGAAAAGACACCAGTCTTCTGCCAGAAAAGGCACACCAACCACCCAACACAAGTTTAAAAAAACCTAGATCTAGGCAGTATCTGGTGGCTTAGTGGTTAAATCCACAGCCTCTGACTGACGTAGTCCGTATCTATTTCAAGGACAAAGGTTTGCATCCCAGAGTGCGGAGAACAATTAAGATGAACAACTAAATAAAATACCTGCCTACTTGCCTTCATTCCTCCCTGCATCTTGGCTTTAAAAAAGACAAATACCAATGCCTTTAAAACTGACTAAAGTAGAACATTATTCAGTCTTAAAAAGGACATCCTGACACATGCTACAATGTGGGTGAACCTGGAAGACATCACATTAAGTGAAATAAGCCAGTCACAAGAAGACAAACTCCGTGTGATTCGACTTACTCAGGTACCTAGAGCACGGAGTAGTCAAGTACGCAGACAGAAAGCAGAACGGTCAGTGCCAGGGCTGCAGGGAGAGGAAGGGGGAGTTGTGTTCACTGGGCACAGTTCAGTGGGAAAGATGAAAATCTGGAGATGGGGGGTGGTGAAAGCTGCACAGTAATGCGGCTGTACTTAATACCTCTGAGCTGCGCATTTAAAAGGAGTTTGCGTGGTAAATTTTACATTATGTATATTTTACCATAATTCAAAAAATTAAAATTGAGACAAAATCTGAGACAATTATTTTGAACTTGTCATTAAAAGAGCAGAATAAGAGCATTTTCAATAAAGCAAGCTTAATCCCCATTCAACCTAGCAAATCTTCAATATGTTCTAACTTCAGTAAGAAATCTTTAAGGGAAAACACATATATGATTTTGGAGATTAAGGTAGGCAGTTTAAATGTTATCCAGTTATCCCGGCAAGACAATAAGCAGCTAACTTTTCTATTATGGCAAACACTAAGCTCAAATTATCCCAAAGAACTTCTGCAGGGGCTCCAGAGATGCAAATAAAGCACTGTGGAGAAGGGTCTCCATCAGATACTTACTCTGGCCTCTTCTCGTCTCTGCTCCCTCACCAGGCTCTGACCATATGGATCATTTTAAATTGCAGAGCACCGTTCTTTTCAGATTCCTGACTATCCCAGCATGTTAATGTGTCAGTTTTGTCCCGGTTTTAATAAACCAGGGCCGTCTTTAATATGGGGAGAAAGGAGCAACTTGTTGCTGGGGACACAGTCTGCTGAGGGGGCCCTTGCAGGGGCTGATGCAGAAGGCGCTCCTGCTACTCCCACCTGCTGTGAAGACATGGGGGAGGGGGAGTGTATCTTCCACCCAGTGTGGTCCAGCCGCAGGTAAGTACTATATGGGGGTTATCTCTGGCACTGGGCTGGTTAAAGTGGCATGCATTTTAGATGGGACGTTTAGAGCAGGGCTTCTAGGGGCGCCAAATTTGGTTTTCGCCTGAGGTGTCAAAATTCCTTGCACTGGCCCCGGCTGTTTGTATGAAGTCCCACCAAACCCCATGTTGTTACTATGTGACCTCCGATCAGCACCACATGGTACTCACTTGTTGCTGGCCTGGCTGCTCGGCTCCTGCTCGGACGACTCCGACTCCACTCCACACCCCACCCCCATCACCAGCGCATAACCTCCGCCTATTTTTGTCTCAAGGAAATATGGTCCGCCTACCCTTCACACAAAACCTTGACAGAGTTATGGTCATTCTCTCCCTTTTCTCAGCTCCCGCTCACTCTTCCACCCACTCCACTCAGTCTTCCCTCCCCGCCACGGCACTGCAGCAGCTCATGCCAGGTCCCCAGCAACATCTGTGTTGCTGACTCACTCATCCTTCTAGACCTCTCAGCAACATTCAAGCCAGTGACCATGCTCTGCTCGCTCTGCTTTTTCTCCTTGTCCCTGGGACCCTGCTGTCTTCCACTTTTCTTTCTTTTCCTGTCTCACCAGCCATTCACTCCTTCTCAGTCCTGTGCTGCCACAAAAGTGTCCCCTTTTCTCCACATCCTCACCGACATTTGTTGTTTCCGGACATTTGGATAATACTCAGTGTCTCAGGTGTATGGTGATATCTCGTGTTGTTCTGATTTGCATTTCCCTGACAGCCAGTGGGTAGGAACATCTTTTCATGTGCCTGTTACCATCTGTACATCGTCTTTGGAGAAATATCAGAGACCCCTTAACATCTCTCCTGCCTGTGCCACAGACTTGCTGAGATCCGACACTGCCAGAGGAGGGCTCCCAACTCTCTCCCACCCCCACTTACTCCACATCTCTGTAAATGCCAACACCACCCCTCCAGTTCTCAAATCAAAGCCCAGGAGTCACTAAACCGCAGGTGGTTAGAGGATATGCTCTTGAACAATACAGCTGTCATGTATATTGAACTAGAGGATCTTGGTCAAGTGAGGCTTCTTATGAAAGTAACTAAAGCTCTTGGAACAGCGCTAAACCACCACACAGCAAGCTATAGCTACTGTGCTCTCAGCACCTCATTCCTCAACTCCCATCAGTGAGTCCTCTTGTCGGTTCTACCATCAAAACACCCTGAATCGGTCCACCTTCTCCATGTCCACTATGGCTATCCCCATCCAAGTCACTCCATTCCCTCCTGTTACAGCTGCCTTCCCGTTCTCTCCCTGCTTCTCATCTGACCCCCACAACCCATTCTCCACGTAGCAGCCAAAGTGATTCTTTAAAATATATAAACAGAATTTCTCTGCTTAAAACCCTCCAATTTCTTCTCATGACACTTAAAATCCAAATTCCACACCGTGGTTCCCACCGTTGTCCCCACCGTCCTGCATCAGGGGTCACAACACTAGTCATATGTTAGGGTCATTGATGGAGCACTGAGATTTGTTTGTTTTAAGAGAGGGAGGAAGGAAGGAAGAAGAGGAAGAAGCATTTAAGGAAGAAAAGAAGAGGAGGAAACATCTTTGTTTAGTTGTTCATTTTTCACCCCGGCCCTGGGTTTGAATCCAGCTCGCTGAGCCCCAAGGGTGTGCCCCAAGGTTTTAAAATGAACTGTAGTGAAGGAACTTTCAATGTGGGATAGTGTTACATAGGTTTAAGGTGTGCATCATCATCAATAACAACGTATAGAATCTGTTAAGTCTATCGCCACCAGCCCGGTGGTTCTTCCACAATTTTGGAGCATTAAGTATTACTGATGCTGGCCTCACCCTTGTGGCTTAGGCCCAATGGCTGGGGTGTAAACCATATAAGGGGACAAGGGGGTTCACACAAAACATAATAAACAAAGATGCTTCTTCCTCCTCTCCCTTCTTTCCTTCCTCTCTTTAAAAAAAATGAAACTCACGGATGCCTGCCCCTCCGTGGCCCGGCGGCTGAGGTGAGGTCCATATGCAGTCCAAGGACCCAAGAAATTCAAGACCTGGGGCTCCGGGAAGGAAGAAAAATTACTAAAGCTTAGGCTTCTTCCTGGATCTATTAAGTCAGATGCTCTAGATGGGCTGCCCATCAACATTCAGAAGACCCTCCAGGTGACACCGTGTGACAGAGCTGGCGCGCCCCAGGGGGCCACATCCCTAGTGACTGGCAGCGGTGCTGCAAGCCTGACCCTCAGGACTTTCCACTGCATGCCCTTCCTTTCATTCAGTTTCAGCCTAAATCCCAGTTCTCCTAAGAACTTCTCTAACATCTAATCTGAAAAATCACCAGGTAGCACTTTTATTTCTACAGCACTTAAACATACCTATTTTCTTTTGATTGTTGGCATCATGCTTCTTTTCCCACTTAAATTTAAGCTCTAGGGACTTATATGAATGGCTCACTGCTGTAGATACCAAGGATAGAGATACAGAAGCAAGTAACATTGTGAATAAGCAGTCCTGCAGGTCTTCCATAGTTTATGAATAACATGTATTTCCTTTTGTTTTACAGGCTAGTCCCTCCTGAAAAGTTGGGCCCCACACTGTTGAAACATTTATTTTGTAACAGATAACTACAGGGGCGAGCCCTGCTGCAGTGGTGGTTTGGTCTGATGCACATCCCAAGGAGCTGGGTTTGCATGCCAGGCCAGGGGGAAGCAATCAAGACGAACAACTAAGTAAAATAAATGAAGTGCTTCTTTCTCCTCTCTCTGCCTATTTGCCATCATTTCTGCCTGCATCTTTTCTTTAAAAAAATAAAATAAAGATGCTAAAGGACAGGATCTACATCACTCCTAGATCTGCCAACAGCCCAAACCCTTACGTCAACCATTTGACTCTACATCCGTCCCTTGTCCTCTTCTAATATTTTTACCACAATTGCCAACAAATTAAAATACGCTGATTTAAATATTTAATTGAGCTGCCATGCCAAGATTTATGCAGATGGGTTTAAAAAAAAAGTAACTCAGTGGTAATGGGTAGAAGAAAGTTTCAAAAGAGAAACAGAAACAAAAACAAAAATAAAACCCCATCTGCCAGAAAGCCTACTGTGCATTGGAAAATGGTTTCTAGTGAGAAGTCTGACGCTTCAGCAGGAGGGATGTTGAACATGAAATGGTTTCCAAATCAACACAAAACCACCTCAGGATCCTTTGTTCTGATTGACCAAGGAGTACCCCTAACTACTAGTCTGAGGGCTAGTGGTGCCACTTGACAACGCGGAGAGAAGGCAATACCTTTGGGATGTCTCCTTTAATGCCGGGGGGCAGCCGCAGGACCCAGAAGTTCCTGTTCCTCAGCAGGTTCTCCACGTTCTCCAGCCGCCGCTGCAGCAGCCCGTATTCCTGCAGCAGGGTCCCCAGCACAGCCCATTTGCCCTCCAGCTGGTTCCCGAGATCGGCCACTGTTTTTTCACAGCTGGCCAGCTTCTTCTCTGCGGTCCCTGTCCGTCCTTCTAGGTGCAGGAGCCGCCGGCTCTGGACCTCCACCTTTCTCTCCATGGCCTGCACAGCTGCCACCACCGTCCACAGGGAGATGGCGGCAGTCTGCAGGTGTGCCTCGCTGGCTGCTGGGGCTGTGGGAAGAGGAAGCGGCTGCAGGGACGTAAGGCACTCAGAGTCCCAGTCCGAAGTCTGTGTGCAGTAAAAAGAGACAAAACACTGAGTGTTAGAAGAAGCCCTAATCCGACAGAAACAGAAAAGGACGGCTTACCTGGCCAGCTGAGATTAATCTTAGTTTTAGGACTGCCCGAATAAGCTTCATCTTTGTGGAAATCATCGGCCTCAGAAGCCAAGGGAACACTTGGCTTGCTCAGGGATGGATTAGGTAGGGCAGTGGAATGAGTCAAAGTGGATCAAGCGACGGCCTGGCACACTCCCTGGGATGCTGGACCCAGAGCCATCATGCAGAGGCCGGGGTTGCTGCCACTTCCTGACCCCTGCAAAGACTGTGTGTGCCAGGGTCTTTGTTACTGAGCTCAGTGCCCTCAGACTTAGGCTCTCGCCCCACCCATCACCCTACTTACAAACCACCACGTCAGCCAGTAATGGTAGAATAGGCTGAGAATGTTAAATCTGAAGAAAGCGTGACTATTTTCAAGTATCTCAGGGTTATAAAACTGAAGGCATGACAGACGTACTTAATCTTATACTGTGTTACTCCAGGGGGTAAATTAGACCCAAAGTGGAATTCCAAGCAGGCAAACTTTAGCATATATAGTTTTGAGCTAGATCTTTGGCGCCCTCCATGCTGCCTTCTCTGTTTTATATGGTGGCCACTATAAGCCCCCAGCACTCAGTACAGCACTTCTCAAACCAACAGAAGAATCATCTGGAGATCTCATTAAAATGCAGGCTTTGATTCAGTAAGTCTGGGAGGAAAATGGAGAAGTCTGCATTTTTAACAAGCTCCCAGGTGGTGCTGATGCTGCTGGTTGTGGGGGCAAGTGTAGGGAGGTGAGAATCTTGTCCACTGCAGAATCCTCAGTCTCACTGGGTAACTACTCACTGGCCTCCTACCTTAGAAGAAAATTAGATTAACCAAAGCTCAACTGTCCCTTCTTTCCCTGCACACTCCTTCCCACTTCAAACTCAGAAACTTAAAACTGTACTTTCAGTTCTTCCCACAGGAAGAAGGTTCATCCCATGTAGAACTAATCTCTCCATTTAGGATATCAATGCCAATTTTAGATACTCTGTTCTTTCTCTTTTTTTCATGGTCACTACTTCAGTCTCTCGGGATTCTTTTCCATAAGAGAGACCAGCAAATGTTCAACGTGGCAGTCACAAGCAACATGCAGCTACTGAGTCTTGAAGTGGAGTTATTTCCATTTAGATGTGCTGAGTATAAATCTCAGGTTGAGCCTGGGTGAGGTGTGGTTGGGTCCACTGCCTCCAGGGGAGGGCACAGACCCAAAGACCTGGGTTCACCACCCAGGGCTGAGGAGAACCACCAAGAGGTACAACTAAATAAAACAAAATGCTCCTTCCTCCTCGCTCTTCCTGCCTGCCTGCCTACTGTCTTCATTCCAGCCTGCACCTTTCCAAAAAGGGGCGGGGGGGGGGGGAGCATACCAGATATTGAAGACTTAGTAAGTGGGGGGGTGTAAAAATACTTTCTTGATACTGATAACACATTGAAATACTGTGTAAGCATTGGGTTAAATAAAATACTACTAAAATCCGTTTCATCTTTTTAAATTTTTTAAACATGACTGAGAAAACATAAAATCTATCTGTGTCTTCCAATATATTTCTGTTGGGCAAGGCTGACATAGACACAAGATCATCTCTAATGGATTAAAAACATTACTGGAAAAGGAAAACTAGGTCCAAGCGCAGAGAAGACATTGCCCTCTGCTCCATTCCCCATTCCCGTTGATGCCGGCCCCAATGTCCCCTCTTCTGCTCACTTTCCAGTCACTGACTCAGTAGACCGGTCGGGCTCCAGACCCACTAACATGGCTCTCCCTGGGGTGACCAAGGGCTTGTCTTTGGCAAATCCCAAGCATACTTTTGCATCCTGTGTTGCCCGCCTGGCCCCTGCTCATTCTATCCAGGCCGGGAGGGGGGTCATCTCCGCAGCCCTAGAAGCGGTAGAGGGCGAGGCGCCCGGAAGGCCTTCCAAAAGCAGAGCGGGGCGAAGTAACCACACACCCCACCCTGGAAAACGAGCCACCCGGCAGCCCCGCGGGCAGGCTGCAGCGGGGACGCGAGGCCGAAGGACCGGCCCTGCCGCGGGCAGGCTGCACGGCCGGATCGACATCATTCCTGGAGTTCAAAGCGGGCGTGGAGTGGGAAGGGGGTTCGGGCTGGCGCGGGTCGGGCCGCCTGGGAACCGCACGTCTCCGTCCCCTTCACGCACCCTTTCAGGAGCCAGACGGACTCTCCGCCCCAAACCTCCCGACGTCCGGATGCGGCAGCCGCCGAGCCCCGCTCCGGCGTCAGCGCCCCGGGCCCCGGTCCGCAGGCCCGTCCCCGCGGCCCCGCTCGGGCTGCGCGCCACCCCGAGGCCCCGCGCCTGACAGGCGGGCTCCCGACCGCCTCCCCCGCCGGCCGCCGCCGGCCGCCCTCACCGGAGCCGGGGTCGCCTCGGCCATGGTCCTGCGCTGTCCGGGCCGGCCCGGGGCCCCAACGTCCCTCGCAAGCCGGCGACGGCCTCTCAGCGGGTAGCGCCCGCCCGATCCGACTTCCCGCGGCGGCTCTCGGGGCGGTCGGCTCGGCGGCTCCGGGCGCCGGGGCGCGGCGGGCGGACGGGCTGGCGGCCGTTGAGCTCGGGAACTGGCAGGCTCAGCCGCGCTCGGCGCAGCAGCCCCTCAGCTGCGCTCTGTGGGCACCGAGGGCACCCTGAACGCTCGGCCTAGACGCGCCCCGGGCTGCCTCCCCGGGCACGGCAGCGCGCCCCCTGCCGGCGCGGCGCCCGTTCCGCTCGCGGCCGTGGGTTCCGGGCAGCCCCGCGCGCGGCTGCTGCACGAACCCCTGGGCGCGCCACCTACCCGGCGTGCTCCCGGAGAGCTCCCCAAGCGGAGGCCTCCTTGGCTCTGCCCGAAGCCGGGCGCAGGCCTGAGGGCATCTGCTCAAGGAGGTGGAAATGGGCGGAGAGCTAGAGCCAGGGAGGCAGGTGTGCCACCTGGGTAGACTAGTGCCCAGGAGGCACAAATCCCAGGCAAAGTAGACGTCCAATATCTGCAGAGATTGCAAAAGTACAGGCCCAGGTGAAGCGATTTGGTTTCTTCCCTCGAAAACCAATTGAGTTACTCCAGTGTCACATTCCTAGAAAGGACAGATTTTTCTCCAGTGATGGTGTCTAGCGACCAGCTCAGAGAAAAGATGTGGCAATAATGTGAGTGTTAGGATCTAACAGTCAGCAACGGGACCTATACAGTCGTCCTTAGATTTCGAATTATTGACGGTATGATTTGCAGGGGCTGTGCTAATGCACAGGAAAGAGCCCAGGCTTCCGAGGACATTGTGTGTTTCAGGTGGGCCGTGTGTTCCGGTAGGAGGATCACATCACCCCGAGTTTCCCGCCTGGTTGTCATTTCGAACGTGCTGAAGGTGAATCAAAATCCTCCCAAACCTGTATTTCAATTAAAAATTCAAGTTGGCACACCCTACCCTGGTGGCCTAGCAGAAATGGCCACCTGCTGTAGTCCCAAGGACCAGGTTTGAGACCTCAGGCCAGGGGGAAACCAAGAAGAAGAGCTAAATAAAATAAATAAATATGGCGTGCCCTTGAGGAGCAGTTGTTGGCCTAATCGCCCCCAAGGGAGCAAGCCACAGAGCACTGGTTTTGAGTCCCAGGCCCAGAAGAGGCAATGAATGTGACCAACTAAATAAAAATAAAATAAAAATAAAATAAAAATGCTTCTTCCTCCTCTTTCTTCCTGCCTGCCTACCTACCTACTCACCTTCACTACTACCTGCACCTTTCCTTTCAAAAAATACAAAAGAAAGAAAGAAACCAAGTCAATGCCCATAACAAAGTGTAATCACTGAGGATGAGAACCGTCCATTGAGGCACCTGCTCTTGAGGTACTAAGTTGCTTTCTGATCATAGTTACACCTTCAGTGTGTAATTTGAGGTCTACCTGAATATATCTTTTTGATCAAATGGTGAATGTTTGAGAGTATGGGGATCAAGGAAAGATTCCCCCATTTCTCTGAGGGTCTTTACAAGTTGAAGAAGTTTAAAATTAGACATGGTTATAAGAGAAAAGCCCAAATTGAGTAACACATATGGAGAATTTACATGGCAGTAAATTCTGAGGTCACCCGTTAGACCAAAGACTTATTTTCTATGCTGAGACCAGAGAAAGGGAGTCTGGGGTGTCAGAGAGAAGGGGGTCTTCACCAAGCAAGGATGGATGACTCATCTTTACTCAGAAAGTAAAGACAGATTTGACTTCCCTTTTTATATTCTTCTAGGTGATAAGAGAACAATAGTTACTTTTTTAGGGGTAGAGCACAGCCTGAAGGAGTTGTGCTGTGTTCTTTGATTAAAGGATGGACAAATGGGTTAGGAGAAAGGCAGGAGTTTTCCCTTTACCTCCAGGTTTGTCCTCCATTGTCCTAGCCTCGAGATGATCTCAACTCAGAGTGAGGCATCTACTCCACATCAGTTAAGTGAGACTTGGGGTGACCTGTTTAGCTCCTCAACAGTTAAAAAGTCCTATGCTCTAAATCAGAATATCACTACAAAAGAACAAACTTTAAAAAAAATTCTGAATTTATTAGAAACTAATTTTTATAATTTCAGTATTAAAAATAAAGTAGTAAAAATGTAAACTTTGGCATTAACATTAACTTTGACAATAATGCATGAACAGTAATTTCACAGCCTTGTCAACTGCTAGAAGTGCCAATGCCCATATAATACGGACATTTACATTACTAAATAAAGAAGTTTCACTGCACCCTGGTGGCTCAAGCGGCTGAGATGGCTAAGGAGCAGACTATGTAAAGCCCACGGATCTGGGTTCGATTCTGGACTGGGGGTAAAAATAGTTTCAGCTGAACTCTGGAGCAACAAGACAGCCTGTGCCAGTATACCATGTTAATATTAGCACTGATTTATTAAATATTCCTACCTCCTAATAGGAACTTATTAGGGTAAGGAGTTTCCTCCTTTTTCATTCTTGGTCTTGAACATTTTTTTGACACAGATTACATTCCATTGAAGTAAAAACTTCCTTCAGAGGAGGCCCGCCTTGGTAGAGTAATGGATTAGCCAGCTGCCTTTGGTGGAAAGTACAGGCCACGTATCCCAAGACTTGGGGTCTGGATGAAAACAAAGATGAACAATGAAATAAAATAAATGAGGTGTGTCTTCCTCCTTTCTCTTCCTGCCTGCCTAACTCTACTAACCTTCATTCCTGACTTCACCTTTCCTTTACAAAAAAAAAAAAAAAAAAAAATCAATGGAAACTGAAGTGAAGTTTAGCACGGGTGACTCCATTTTGGTTCTGTTGCTTTCCTTTAATATGACTTGACTATGGTTAGAATTACCCTAAAGTTTTACTGAGATAAATTGATGCGGGGACAGCATAGCTTAAAATCTGTAGGGCAGTATGCAGATATATGAGTAGAAAATTAACTGGCAGAATGTGGGACATTTAAGAGTAAGGACCCCAAAGATAGGGGATCTCACCTTAGCCAACCTGCATCTAGGACACACCCCTGGATCCACTGGATGTCAATCCCATTTTTTCAGGTTCAGCTTCCTAATCTGTCCCTTTCCTTCCCATCCCAATGGACAGCAATTTGGAACTACCCCAAGGTCTTGGGCCCAAATCAAGATTCCTACTCACTAGCAAACATCTTTTGATTATTTGACAGACTGATTATTTTGCAGCCAACAACCTAAACACATAAAAAAAGACAGATTATCGGACTACTTGAGCAAGTTTGCTAGCAGCACTGTTAGGAAAGAGAGTTCCTTGGGCTCCTCACCTTGACAAACCCACGTTGTACATGTACCTGGGCCACCCCACATCACTCATATAGGACTGGGGGGAAATTGGGGGGTGGTGGTGGTAGTAAAAGGTTATGTAAACAAAAAGCTCCTGCTCCTTAATATCCAGAAGACAGAAGTCTCTTGTCTTTTGCCAACACTGAAATGATAGCAGAATAACTTGTTAGCATGGAGGATGGGATTAGCAATGTCAGACCCTACCTGGTTCTTCAAGATGCATGGTGGTTCAATATTCATAAGTCAATTTGTCTAATAAAACATAATAGCTATGGAAGAAAAATAATATAATTTGACTCATAAAAAGCATTTGACAAAAACATTCAGTAATAAAGAAAAAAAGAATCTCAGAAAATGAGAATTAGGGATTTCCTTTAACATGATTCTGTTTTTTCTCAAAAACAATGAATGTAAGCTAGGCTGTGTCCCTGGAGACCAGCGGCGCCCTCCGGCGGGGCTCCGACCCTAGAAGACCCCCGCCTCCGAGCCTGGCCGACAATTCTGCTGGCAGGAGGAAGGGTGGGATCTGCACGCTCAGCTCCAC
>RJWH01006887.1:0-47761 GCA_004363575.1 Solenodon paradoxus | reverse complement strand
GGATATTTTCTGAGTCAATTTCTTGGGTAATTTATAAGTATATTGTTAGCCTTGCATAGAGGCAATGGCATAGGTGAGTTTAGTTTTTTCAGTATCACTTTGCCTTGTTGTAATAGTCCCATTTTTCAGAGAAATTCCCAGTCCCTCTCCCAGTAGGGAAATTGTTATTTTCATTATTATTTTGAATTAATCCCGCATATATGAATAAGCCAATACAGCAAATCATGATTCCACAAATCGTGATTCCCAGGAAAGCTCGGTTAGAGGCACCACGTCCTGTTCCAGGAAGAAGTCTTCTTTGAAGCCCTTCTTCTTCCCAGCTATTGACTTTGTCATTTAGCAGGTTGGACATGGACGTGGCACCTGGCAATGCAGGTGGCCTGTGTCGAGTGTCTACTCCACCTCGCTCCTTTTATTCATTCTAAAAACTCTCCCATTCTGTCTTTCATTGTCTTTGTGATGAGTTTTTTTGAGCAAAATTTCATTTCCACGTCATCAAGTGTATTTGTTTGTTGTTTGGTGCGTTCAAGCTTCTGTCGAAGGCATCCTTGTCCTCCTGTGAATCACGGAGATGTCCTCTTAGAGCCCTTTCTGCTCCTCTCGTGGTTTCACAGATAGGTCTTCGATCCTGCTGGCCTGCACATGGCTCATGTGTGAGGTAGAGAGTCATCTTATTTTGCCTGATATCGCTTCCCCTGTGCCACCCCGAGACAGTCTCACTTTTCTGGTCTTTGCTGTCGTCAGCACCTGCACCCTCTATACTCTCCTCACCTGCACCCTCTACACCTGCACCCTCTACCCCTGCACCCTCCACACCTGCACCCTCCACACGCTCCTCACTTGCACCCTCTACCCCTGCACCCTCTATACTCTCCTCACCTGCACCTCTACACCTGCACCCTCAACACCTGTACCCTCCACACCTGCACCCTCTACACGCTCCTCACCTGCACCTCTACACCTGCACCCTCTTTACGCTCCAAGTAGATGCGGGTTTTTCCTGCTCTCTGCTCTGTCTTTGGTTTATGAAGGAAGCTGGCTTTCTCTGGCCAATGACACTCCGTTTTTTACTACCATTGTGTAAGGGATGTCTTAATGTCTTCTTGGATAAGCTCACTCCTTCACTTGTTTGTTTTTAAAGTTGGCTTAACATTTGCAGAACATTTTCTTCTCCTTAAATCTTAAAATAGTTTTATTGAGTTCCTCAAGATACTCACCTGGAATTTTCATTGCGATCCCTCTGTTAATGGAGGGAGAAGGATGCCATCGTTCTTTTGCTCCTGCATGTGAGTCATCATTTATGGCCCCTTAACTGCTTCACACCCTTTGACAAGGGTCAAAGTGAAGGCCGAGTGCTGGAAATGGGGCCTTCCCGCCAGGAAGCCTACCTCTCCGTAGCTCCCCAAATCCATCAAGGTGGTTTCAGTCGGGCTCAAGAGGGATCTGGGAAACTGCTCGTCGGTACCCCGGCCTCCGTCTGCAGGGTTAGAGGGAGCACAGACCATCTACTTCCTCCAGCACCAGCACCCACGAGCTCCGTGCGCACGGGCGGGGTCCTGCCCTTGGGCCCCACCTGTGTTACTCACCACGACGCGCCCTGGCATCCCAGGTGATGCCAGCTGTCCCCATCCCTGGAGCCCAGTCCATGTCTGCAGCCCCTCCACCCTCCATCACCGCACCCTGGGGAACACACCTGGGGGGCCGGGGGCCAGGTGTCCCTCCTGCTCCTTATTGCCCCTTCCGGGCCTCCCTCAGGTACCACACCAGGTCCCCGCTCCCTCCCGTCACAGTCGCCCGCTCCTGGCTCACGGCCACGTTTCTCAGAGCTGTTGGCTCCTGCTCGCCGTCTCTGCCTCCATCACCACTGCAGCCTGGATGTGTTATGTTTCAATAGATGGAGCTGATTCATCCCACGAGAAACGCTCTCATTTCTTCTAACCATGGCTTCTGCACCCCCAGCAAGCGCCTCACTCTGACAGCGCAGACCCTGCAGACCTGGGCCGGCAGCGTGGCCACCGCTCACGCCGTGAGGCTCGCCGCGCCCTCGACAAGTGCCGTTTCAGTTTTACGCAGTTTGTGTGGACATTCGTGCGGCGAGCGTGGACGGTCACCACTCTCCATCAGAGAGAATGTCGAGGGAGACACCTGGCTGTACTAACATGCTTGCTTAAAATAAGTACACTTTCCGTGCTGAGCAATTGTAGGAGAACAGGTTTGTTCATTTTCCCCTGAAAGAACGTTCCCCACAGACTCAAGGCCACGCTGTGCAGTTAGGTCAGGCTCATCTTGTTTTCTCTTCTTCAAGAATCGGAGCCTGCCCGGGGCTCCCTCCGCGAGGCTTCTGCTCACCCGGCCTCACTGCCTTACGGTGCCGCGGGGCCGCCGGAGACGCCACCGGTGCCCTCACCCGAGGCCCGAGGCGCCGAGAATTCCCACGGCTGCGGTCCGGAAGAGAGCCGCGCAGGCCCGCGGGCCTGGCCTTGACTTCCAGCCCCAGAACCGTGGGAAATAAGAGTGTGTGCGCGCCCGGTGGAGCCGGGCTTGGACACGGCTCACATACGTCCCAAGGTCCCGGGTTCGAGACTCGGGAGCAGCCATGACGAGCAACTGAATAAAGTAAATGCTTCTTCCGTATGTCTCTTCCTGCCTCTGCTCACCTTCATTCCTGCCTGCACCTTTCCTGGGAAAAAAAACAAACAAAACGGACGTTTGACTTGGAAATGACGCAGTCAATGGTAATTATTACAGCAACCGGCGCTGGCCAAGAGAGTGGATTAAGAGATTGGGGAAAATGTGACCCCTTATTTCTTTGATTTTTTTTCCTCTCTCACTTTCTGAGACTCTCATTACAGAGAGATTGTTGTGCTTTGTGATTGCCTACAAGCTCTGAGACTGTTTGTTTGTTTTTTTACTGGGAATTTCCATCTATCTTCAATTCACAGAATCTCTTTTGTACCAGCTCAAATCCTTCCTTCCTCCCTCCCTTCCCTCCGGCACTTTCTTTTTCCAGGGAAGGAAGCAGGCAGGCTGGAGCAGTGAGGGGAAAGCATTCTTTCAGTTGTTCATCTTGCTCGCTCCCCTCCAGCCAGCGTTGCAAACGCTGCAGGTGCAGAGGAAACACCTGAGGCCGCCGGAGTGCGTCTCAAATCAGCTGCTGAACACTTCTGTCCAAAGTGTCATTTCAGTGATTGGACTTCGCACCTCCAGACTTTGTCTTTTTAATTTATAATTTCTATATTTTTATTGAAGCCCTCTCTTTGTTGATTCATTGGTGGCACGATCTTTAACAATTTAGCTTGGTTTTATTTTTATATTTTTTAAAGAGAGGAAGGGAGGGTGAGGAGGAGGAAGCACTTTTTAAAGAAAGAAGGATGAGAGCTTCTCATTGATTTGCTTGTTCATGGTTGCTTTCCCTGCTCCAGATCGTGAACCCCAGTCCCTGGGTTTGCATGGTCCACACCCCAGGCGCCGGCTTAGCACCTGAGCCACCAGGGCGCACCCATGTGCCTTCTCTTTGTTCTGCAATCTATTTATAGCAGCTGCTTTGAAGCCCTTGTCAGCAAAGCCCACCATTTGGGACCCTCAGTGACAGTGTCTGCTGACTAAATTTTCCCCCTGTGTATGATCTCTGTTTTACTTACATGTCTCATATCATTTTTGGGTTGAATATTTCATCTCAGTTTATCGTATCAGCTCTGGATCCTAATCCCCCCCTCGAATGTTCCCATTTCTCCTTTTCTCCTCTTTCTGTTCGGTGACACATTTAAGTTAAATGTGTGCAATCTGACTTTTCCTCTGTGGTAGCTGCTGTGGAACCAGTTCTTTGAAAATACCTTTGTTCGAAAGCCTGGCTTCCCAGGCCTCGCGTGCTGCGTGGCCGTCAGTCAGAGAGAGGCCACAGCTCCCGAGTGACTGTCACGAAGCCCCGCGGCCTGTGTGCACACGGGCATCCCGTCACAGTCTGTGTTGAGGAAAAAGGGGAGTGTTAGTAGGAACCAGAGTAAGAAACAGACCAACGAGCACACACTTAATAGCGATGGAAGGACAGTGTCCGTTCAGAAAAGACCCGTCCTGCTCGTGTGCAGGGCAATGCGCGTGCGTAAGCGGTGCACGGCGTGAGCAGGGCCCCTGGGAGCCCCCGAGCCCCCCATGCGGGCACCACCCTCTGCGAGACCCCACAGGCTCCCGTCGGGGTCGGCCGCCCCTCAGCGGGTCCCTATGCCATCTGCCTCCTCCCATCAGCCTTGTGCGACGGAGCCACGCGCACCTGTGGCTGCTTAAGTCTGATCTGCCCTGCAAAGCACTGTCTTTTCTCAGTCCTGGTGGGCTTCACAGCAGCAGAAAAGGAACACTGTGCTCCTTGCAACCAAAGGAGGCACAGATTTTTGACAACTGGCGGAGGAAAAAAGAGAACAAACAACCCAGGAGATCAGATTGCGTTTTGAACATTGTGTAGACTTAACTGGGGCCATTCTGTATGGTCAGCAGTGGTTATTTTGAATGATCATTATGTAATTTTATGTCCTCCTTTCTCACGTTTGCTCTTGAAGTTCGAGATAGCAGGGGTGGGGCAGATGGCTCTAGTTTTTCATGTCGTTTTGTGAAAGCGCAGCTGGTAAGCACGTGGAAAACGTGTAGTTTAATCACGAGTTACCTTTTTCTTTTTCTTTTTTTATAAAGGAGGGGCACAGGCAGGAGTGAAGGCGAGTGAAGGCAGGCAGGAAAAGCGAGGAGGAAGAAGCACTTTATTGGGTATTTTATTTAGCTGTTCATCTCGGTTACCTCACTGGCCCCGGGTCTCGAACCAGGGACCTTGGGAGGTGTGTGCACCGTGCCGCAGTGGACTGGCCCAGCGCGCACCACGGACTGTCTCTACAACCTGTTTTCTCTGGTTCACACAGAGGTGTGGTTGCGGTTAAGAACTAAGGGAGCCCCAGGGGGAAGGATGCTTTCTCCCCACGGATGGCTCTCGGGACTCAGAGAACAGGATGCTGCGTTGAACTCAAGACGGAGACCAGCAGAAGGCTGCTCCCTCGGACGCTGCTCTCATCTTCCTTTACAGCAGTTTGCTTCCTCCAGAAGCCAGCGCTTGCAGGACAGTCAGCGGGGATGCTGGGCTCTCTCCTTCCTCTGGTCCCCCCGCATCCTGGAGATGCTCTAGACGCAGAGGAGCGGGGAGCGGTGGGCGGGGTAGACAGCGGGCAGGGGGCGGCGAGGAGCGAGGCATCGAGGAGTCTGGCCAGAGGAGGACTCTGTGAAGTACGGATTCTCTTTACGACTTATATTAAGTCCTGAAAACACGACTATGGGGAGACCGTAAAACCGTGGACGGCCATGCTCAGTTGAATCCTTGGAGAGGGTGATGGGATGGGCCCGGAGGACCACACGGAGACCCCCCGCAGCAGCCGCCCGCGGGCGAGTCCGGTCCAGCTGCTGGTGGCAGGCCTGGGTCCAACAGCAAAGCGAGCCTGCAGTTGAGCCCGCGGGAAAGGGAGTTCGGAACCGCCCTGCACCCAGTCAGTGGTCCCAAAGTGGCCGGTCTGAGCCCTGAAGCCCCCCGCTGTCCGGGAGGATCCCTGCTTAGCTGCCCCAGGACCACGGGACTCGCCGCGGGAAGGCCGTTTCTGCAGGGGTGCAGTGAGTGACCCGTGTACTGTGCACGTGGACTAATGCGCAAGGCAAGCGTATACGAATGATAGTGAAGCTTTTAGACACCGGCCGGGGGAAGACAGCAGAATGGACGCTGCGCTTTCAGCCTGAAAGGGTCTTCCAGGTCGCGAAGCCAGTGTTCGTGGTTACTCAGGAGGCGCGGAGACGGATTTTCACAATGTAAAGAGGGAAATTCTAAAACATCTCTGCAAATACAAACACCGAGGCAGGCGACGTTCTCTTTGTAAGTAGCCTCTGCGTCCTCGAGGTGAACGTGCCCCCTGGCTGGTCCCCTCCTCTTGGGATGAGTCCTGAGTGCTTTAGGAATGGGTCTGACTCAGGCATCCACGACATCTCAAATCGCAGAGCTTGCAGCTCTCTGCAAGTGTCGGGACTCTGTTAGCAGAGAAAGGTCTCGGGATAGGATAGAAAAACGAGCTCGGAAGGTTCCTGCAAAGCTGTAAACCCGTTTGGGCGCGCTCTTTTGGGAGGCACGGAGGCAAGCCCAGGGCGGGCCAGGGTCCCACGGCCACGCCGGCTGTGGCTAGGCGTCCACACGGGGAAAACCTGGCCCCTAATTTCCAGAGTCACTCGGCGTCTTGCTCATGACTTGCCCTTTGCATGTGGGTGCAGTCTGCTTTCTGAAGACCCCCCGAAGGTGGGCTGGCTCCCCACATTCTCCACACTGTGTCCCTCACCCTCTTCCCCAGCCCTTCCCCAGCCCCTTCATTGCCCTCTGCCTCTGAGCCCATGCTGAGCCCCCAGCCTTGAGCCCCCAGCCTTGAGCACGGATGCCTGGGGTGGGAGAGGGCCCAGCCTCCCCGCCCCAGCTCCCTGCCGCCTGGATGCCCAGCCTCGCTCACAGGAGCCTTCAGCACGGCGCCTGGCCGCGGTCTCGAGGGGACGTGCCGCCGGTCAGCCACACTTGGGTCTGTGCACCTCCGCTGGGTGTCCTGCACCACCAGCGTCTTCACCGTTGGGACAGCGGCCTCAGTGACTCCAGATGGCCTGGTGGGCAGTTATGACGGTGACGTGGCAGGTGTGACACGTGGTGGCTGGCACCCTTGGTGCCCTCACAGGGGTGCGTGGCCCCTCGTCCGTGATCAGGGACCTGGGCGCCTCGTCCCCGGGCTCATTGTACTCTGTGGGCGCTAAGGATGGCGGTGCAGACAGACACTCCCTGGCAAGGCTCACCCTCCTTGGCACCCTTTTCTCTGGTTTCCTTTGTCCCTCCTTTTCGTCCTCCTCTTCCAGCACCTGTGTCCCTCATACAGGTGTGCTTCCGTCCCCAAGCTTGTCCCTGCAGCCTTGCTTTTGTCTTCTCAGTGATTTTGCCTTTGCAGCTCAAGGACCGCCCCTCCCAGGTGAAAGTGGCTTTCAGGGTGAAGGCTGGAGATGGGGGGTGTCAAGGCACTTTACCTGCCCCCCTCCCCCACATTCATGTGACTCAGTCCCTATCCTCACGAAGTGACCGTTCGGGGGCGCAGGGTTTTACCGAGTTAATGTGAGGTCTCCGGTGGCCGGGGCCCACGTGACTGTGGCCCTTAGACGAAGGGGAGCTGTGTGGAGAGACAGCACACGTGGAGCTGCCACGCGAACAGAGACACGGGGCACCACGGCCTCCGAGGGCCCGGCCCGGTCACAGTGCGGTTTTAGGTGCCCGCCCTCCAGAGCGGTGACCCCGTGCCTGTGCGTGGCCCAGCCGGGCACCGTGTTCTGGGAGCCCCGGCACGTTACAGCGGGGGAGCGCCCGTCACCTGCTGGGGAGACCATGGCTAAGTGTGCTGTCCGGGGAGGGTGCGCCTGACCCCAGGTTTGCAGGCACGGTGGACACATTCGTGGAGTCTCCCTTCATTTGGATGAGGATGGACAGGCTGGACTCCAGTGGGAACGGAAGCTGCTGGGTGACTGAACCCCAAGAAGAGGGCTACGAACCACGAGGGCTTCTCCAGAGCTGAACAGACGCAGCCCCGGCCCTCCCGTGTCTGGAGCCACCTGCCTCAGTCACCGCAGGGATCGCAGCCCTTTTACCACGACAGCTCCGTGCAAACCAGGTGAGAGGGCCTGGGCGTCACCCACTCTTCCTCGACCGCCCCCATTTCTCAGAATTCTGAGATCAGCTCCCCACCCTGACCCCTCCCGATGACTCTGCAGCAGCGCCCTGCCCCGCCTCTCCCTGGAGAAGGTCTTTACAGCAGGAGCTCTGCCCTCCTTCCCTGGACAACGACACAACGCTGCTCGGCGCTCCCGGCCGTGGTTTGGATTTGCTTATGGCTGATGGGAAAAGAACCTTGCAAATATTGGCGATCAATACTTTGATAGTAATTTGGTAATGAAGACACTTAACTGAGCTCCCTACAGGAAAAACGGAAAAGCAGAGTATCTCTGGGCTGTTGGAGTTAAAGTCAGTCCTGGGAGATTCTGGAACAGCGTGTGAAACAGCTGATTTCTGAACAGCTGATTACACTGCATTTACATTTACAAATGACCGCGGTGAGCAAGCGCTGCCAGCTGGCCTCGTTTCCCTTCTTCCTTCTCAGCAGTGCATGTAGGACTGTTTCCTTCTTGCTTCCATCTTATTGAGACGCTTGGGGAAGTTTTCCACAGAAACGCTCTTAGATAAGGTGAAAAGATGAGAAGTGTGAGTCAGAGACCAGAAACGAATTCTTAAGTACGGATCGACTGACTTCAAATGACTCAATAGCGACAAGATACTGAGACAGGGAGCTGTCATCTTAAGTCACAAATCTGTCCTGGGCTGGTTTTTGTTGTCAGTCATGCAGACAAGGACTTAGTCGATTTGCTCATGAGAAGTCAAGGTCCCTGCCAGCTGTCATCCCGTCTGTGGAAATCCCGGTCCCTGAGCTAGTGACTCACACATAGTGGGCTGGCAGTTACTACCTGCTGACCAAACAAAAAAAGCAGAATGCATTTGAATTACAACCTCAAATCACAAAGAGCAGAATGGAAATTCACCTTGCACATTCAGGATTAAAAAGTTGTTTCTCTTACTTTTGCACTGTTGGTGGGAGTGCACATTGGTGCAACCCCTCTGGAAAACAGTGTGGAGATGCCTCAAAAAACTGAAGATAGAAATCCCATATGATTCCACCATCCCACTTCTGGGCATCCACCCAAAAGTTACAGAACCCCCATCCACAGAGATGCATGCACCCCCATTTTCCTGCAGCCCTGGTCACAGTAGCTGAGAGCTGGAAACCACCTGGGTGCCCCACATCAGGTGATGGACGGAGAAGACGTGGTCCATACACAGCATGGACACGACACGGCCCTGAGAGATGAGACCCTGTCATTTGAACCAACATGGATGGAACTAGAGGAGATGATGCTCAGTGAAACAAGTCAAAAGAAGAAATACAGACACCAGATGACTCACTCACAGGGGGAACGTGAACACACAAAACAAAGGAGCAGATGAAACAGAACCAACCCTGGAACATCTGCAACAGAACTGAGGTTCCAACAGGGAACGGGGCGGGTGGGGCACATGGTGGCAGAGCCCCCTGGACGCTGGGGAAGGACACTGGTGATGTGGTGGAGGGAGGGTGCTGACATGTATCTAAGGAGTGGGGAACCTCTACATAGGACTTTATTTTAATGTGTAGAATAATTACTACAATAAAAATAAAATAAAAAGTTGTTTCTTTCACTTTTGAGCTATTTGCCAAAATCCAGTATGAGACTTAAATCCATGAGAATTTCTTTATTAGGGCTGCTCCCCGCTTCCCCACCCCCAACGACATGGACGGTGTCTCTGAGAAAAAACTGGAGGCCGACTGACAATGCGCTGAAGCGAGGACAAAACTTGGGGCCTGGGCACCTCAGGTCACTTGATGGGTGGGCAGGTCACTCCTAGGGGTTATATCCGCTTCCATGTGTGATGTGTTTTTAGAAGGAGCCCAGATTAGATCAAGTTCTGACACAGACTCCCTGGGAGCCATCAGTTCCCAGAGCTGGTGAAAGAGATGAAGAACATTTAACTGAGGACAAGAGAGCCTGGAAGGTGACCTTGTGCCAGGACAAACGTCAGGTCAGATCGGTGCTACCCAACGACCAGCCGAATCCGGATCTCCTGGGAAAATTCTGAACAAGGGGGATTTCTAGGATCCAAGCCAGGATCCTGTCCAGTTCCAGGAATCTGCTGTTAGATACAGGAGAGGGGTTTTTGCAGGTCGTCTTGCCGAGCCAGCTGTCACCCTAGGGGTGTCACTGCAGAGGACTCACCAGGGACGGGTAGCATAAGGTGGGAAGCAGTGACACACAAATCAACCTGGCCAGGGGTCCTGAGGCCGGGGCGCCCATCCCGGGACGGACTGAGCAGAGTCTGAATGCCTGAGATGCTGTTGAAGGGCTCCATCTGGAAGGAAGTCCGCCTGGAGAGTTTACGAATTCTTTCATGCATTTAACAAGTGTTAAATATTGAGTGTGTACTATCAAACCAAGGGAAGAGGAGCAAATATGAACCAGCCCTGCTATCCTGGATTCATGAACTCATCAGTGCTGTGATTTAATGAATTAAAGTCCATGAAAGAATGCCAAAGGAGGAGATGGGAAAACCTAAGGTTTCTTCCAAATTACATAAACATTTAACTTAGAAATAAATGTTTTCATTCTTTCTCAGCAAAGAGTGAAGTTGAAAGAAAAGAGGAGGGTGAATTTGAGTGTGAATTCAGGTACATAAACCGACAAGCATATAAAATGCTATGGAGTATTCTGAAAATACGTATAGACTTAGTGTGGGTATCGCCAATGGAAGATGTCAGGACGCTTAATTAGCCCACGACAGACAGCAGAGTGGCAGGTGGCGACCTGGAAGGGGATCCCCGCACAGAAGAGCCTCTACCCCTCAGCCTTAGCGGTGGGCGGTTTCTCAGTCTGTTAAACCTTTGAGAAAAAGAGTGAGCTTCCTGGTGTCAGACAGAGGACTTCCACATGGAAGCATTCGTTGCAACGATCACATTAGCATTATTATCAGAACGACGTCATCGTGGTTAGCATTTTCACATTCTACGTTGAAATGAGCAGTGTAGGGACCTAAGTGGCCCTTGGCACGATCTTTTAATTTAATGTGCAATTAAGACATTAAGACATTAAGACAGCTTTAAAAATGCGCAGGTTGCTTTCAGCTCCGCGGGTCACGGCTGTGTTAGCAAGAGGCGACCTGCAGTGAAGGGTTCAAGAACTTCTCTCTCCATGTTTTAACACCTTCTGCCCCGCATATTGGCGTGTCCCATGGTCACCCCCTCACTGATTCACTCGCCCCTCATTCCCTCATTCATTCATTCGTTCTCTCACTCATTCACACTCTCGTCCGTCCGTTCGCTCGCCCCTCGTCCCTTCACTCACGCCTTCTCCACCTCTCCCTCCGCTCACTCCTGCACCTCAGCCCTCGCCGCCAGCCCCTACGGGCCAGGCCCCTGCTCCCGCTCCCTGGCAGCCCTGAGGTCAGAGAAGGCGTCAACAGCTCACCCAAGGTCATGAGCTTGAGCACGAGCCGGGCCTTCAGACTGACTGTTACAGGCTTGTACACTGCACACGTACGTGTTTCATTGGATCTGCTCTCTCTACTTGACAAACATGTCTGAGTGGAGGCCCTGCCGGACTTTAGCCCAGGAGTGGTGTCACTGGCTTTTCTGGAACTTCTCCGGAGCCACCCGAGGGTGTGTTTCTGCCTGAACTGGGACCTGGAGCAGCCAGTTCAGGGACCAGGCTGGCGGGCTGCAGACAGGACGACGGAGTTGCTCAGGCGAGGCCCAGGCTGTGGGCCCCGGCGCGGACAGGCTGGGCCAGGTCTGGGGGCTCAGGAGGCTCAGCCGCCGGGCGCCGGAAGGCGTGCGTGAGGAGGTGGTCGGGAGCAGAACAGAACGGAACAGAACCTTTAGCTTCAGCCCTGCAGGCTGACAGGGCGACGGGGTGTGAGTGGAATGGACTCGGGACGTCCCGGCGTCCCCGTCCAGTCTCAGTGTCCTGCGTGGCTGAGCGTGTGAGCTACTGTCACATGGAGCTGACTTTAACCACAGCCAGAAATAAGCCCACCCGCCCTCCTTGACTTCTCTTCTCTTCTCTTTCCTTCCTTCCTTTTCCCTCTACCAGAATGGACAGAATTTCCAGGCTCTAACAGTTCACGATTCTCAACCGCAAAGCCCTGGCAGAGAGGTTTCCGGGGCGGGGTTCCAGCGTCTGAGGGAAAGTGGGGGCCCTCTCTTCACGTGGGTAGCCGGAGGGACACAGAGGCAGCCGGAGAAATGGGGCTACCAGCCAGCGTCAGTCCACTCACGCATTCGTTCATTCGCACACCCTTCCTACATTCAGTCGCTTAATTCCTTCACTCCCGCATTCGTTCATTTTCTGAAATGACACTTTCTTCTACGACACGTCCTGTCCTGTGTCCTCTGTCCTCAGAAATGCCACCATGTGGAGCCCAGCACAGAGAGCTCCAGGCCGCCCCGGGCGCGTGACAGTGACGGGCAGGAGGGCATGCTGAGGCTCCAGGCTTTCCTGTCCCCTCCTGGAGCAGTTCTTCTGGGTCCTCCTCCTCTTCCTCCCTCCTTCTCCTCTGCCGCGTCTCGTGAGCGTTTCCGAAGGCTCACGACGCCCCAGCCCGGGGGTCGCTGCCATCAGCCTCCTGGCCCAGGAGCGCCCTGAAGCCACCACGTGAGAGAAATCACCCTGAAGTCAGAACTGTGCCGCCGACCGGCTTCTGCTGCTCTGGAGCCATGACGTGTGGACTCTGAAGTCGCCGTGGCTTGGGAGTCGGCAATGCTGGTGACCCGGCCGGGTGGGCCTATAGCCGAGTCCGCGAGCAGCGCCCGTCTGCCTCAGCCCAGCCCCAGGGCCGCTGCCACTCGACCTCTCTCTCCAGTGACAACACAGGTCAAGGGCAGTGGCCGGGCGCTGTGACCTGCCCCTCCGAGGGGCTGCCCGCTGGCCGCGGGGCTCAGCAGCAGCCGACCAAGGTCTCGGCCCCGGCCTGTGAGCGGTGCACAGCCCTCCTGTCTCACGAGGGGTCCCGGGAGGTGGGTTGTGAGCAGGTCCACGTGAGTGTGATAGTCTCTAGTCTCCTGGGCAAACGTCCCTGTCCAAGAGTAAATTAAAATCCACCACACTGCACCGTTACAAACAAGCCTGTATCTGCAGGTGGGACGGCCAGGGGGCTTACTGCTGGGAAGTCGGGGAATACTGTGCTTAGGACAATGGCCATCAAAAGCTGCCCTCTAGACAGGGCATGGCCCACTGTGCGACCCCCGCTGGTCAGAGGAGCTGTGTCCATCGTGAGGGAACAGCATTGATGGCTCCCAGACCAGCGAGTGGGGAGGGAGCCTTTTCTCTGTCCTCTGGTCTCCTGCTTCCAGAGACAGTGGGATGGCCACACCAGAGGATCGACGACCACTTTGCAAGTCCACATTATCACCCTGGGTCCAGCTGTCGCAGAACTGGGGTGGCTGGAAAAATTAGGAAATGCCGGTTCCATGACTACACATTGGGTAGATATTAAATCTAAATCATGTCTATATTTATAATAGTATCAGAATGAAAAATATTTCCCTTAAAGTGTAATATATATATATATAAATATATATATATATATATATATATATATATACCTTTCTGAGGAGATCATCAGTAATAATAATTAGTCAAAATTGTTAGTTAAAAGTATTTACATTAGTTAAAATATTCATGTTTTGCAGATATGATAGGCATTCACAGTTCTCCAGAGCTTTATCTTTTAGAAATACTTTATTTCAAATAGTTATTGAGGTCACTGATTTACAAAATGCTCTGAGTCCTTAGTGCAGATTCATTGTTCCTCAAATACGTGACAACACAGCCCACCTGTCACTAAATACAGAAGTCCTCCCCCGCTGTCCGCTGGACCCCCCCACCCCTGCTGCCTGCTTCCCGCTGGTCACCTTAGATCTGTTCTCAGTGTCCAGGGGTCGGCTCTGCTGTGTCTGATCCTTTGCTTTGTTGCTCTATAACCACCTGTAAGTAAGATCATCCTTTCTCATCCTTGTCTTTCTCCTTCTGACTCATCTCACTGAGGATCTTCCCTTTTAGTTCCATCCGTGTTGTCAGAGATGGCAGGGTTTCCTCTTTTTCAGGGCCGTGTAGTATTCCATTGTGTCGACAGACCACGTCTTCTTTATCCATCATCTGATGATGGGCACTTAGGGAGTTTCCATTTCTTGTTTATTGTAAATAATGTAGAACTTTATCTTTAAAAAATAGTGTTTTATGATTCTCTTCCAACTGAGGAGGGTACTTGAATGCAGGAGCAAGATCTTTCTTAAAATGACTCAACCGGTAGACAGCGAACACATCGGTTTGGGGACATGAACACGAGTCTCTTTCTTCTTCACCCAGAGTGACAGTGTCACCAAGACACTTCTAAGAACATTAATGTCCTCTTAGAAGATTTTGCTAGGAGGCTAAATGTCTCCTCTCTATTTTTTCTGTCCTGTTTTGATGAACAAAGGAATACGCATGATAGTCTTCAAACACTTGCAGAGAAGCCCCATTTTCTGGTCAAAGCTCCTGGGAAAGAGGCCTCTGCAACCCCAGCGTGCGGGGCAAGCCGTCGCCCACCGTTTCGCCCCCAGCATGTCCAGCCGTGGTTCTGGAATGGCACGCTGGCCCTGGTTTAGACTGAAGACAACGCTGGCAGCTGAAACGGCAAGAGAAACCCCATCTCTTCAGGCAGGTGTAACCGGAGAAGGGCTCCTGTGTCCGAGGAGTTATTTTCTCTCTCCCCTCCCCCTGCTCGGTCCTGAGCAGAACTCCTGTGCGTGGAGACTGCAGGCCACTCAACTCTCAGAGGGTTGTGTTTTCCTCGGGACAGAGGGCAGACGGGGGACCCCTGGGACCTGAGCAAGGCGGAGACAATGAGAACTCGGAAATGGAACTGACACTGAAACCGCTGCCCCAGCAGGTGAGACAAAACTTGTGGGCTCAGCGCCCAGACGGTGGCCCTGTTAGCGAAAACAGCAGCGATCATAAAACCCAGCATTCTCCAGAAGATTCTAACATGACCCAGAGGCTCACAGCATCATCTTCACGCTGTCCAGGACAGAATGCAGATTTACTCACTGTACCCCGAGCCAGGAAAACACAATCCACTGTGGCCAGCCCTCAGTGACCCAGACGCTGGGGTTCGGCGACGCTTCAGGGCGGCGGTGGCCCCGTTCTTTCTGTGTGGACGCACTGGACGGGCAGGTCTGCTCGCCAGCGCTCATCGGTACCCGACGAAGGGCTCTGAGCTTCTCTCAGCAGCGGTGTTGACTGTGCCGCCGTGTCTGGGAGCACCCCAAGTTTCTGCTCTGGGCAGGACGGTGTCCCCTCAAACCCAGGTGTTGAGGCTGTCACACGAGAGGCCCGCATTTCCCAGGGCGGACTGTGCCGACCTGGACCAGGTCCAGCTGAGATGCGAGTTCGCGCACAGAGACGTGTTGGGGAAGCTGGCAGGAGCCACCGTAGCGACTCGGCGGCTGCGTCTGTGAGGCCAGGACGGTGCCCCAGCTCGTTCCAAAGGAACTTTAGAGGCCGCGTGCCGCTGTGAGCAAAGTTGTAAGTCAAACTGCAGGGTCGGTGGGTACAAAAGGCCTTGAAAATAAACACACACTCACGTACGAAAGTCCTGTCTTCGGCCGCAGCCTGGGGAGTGTCCGTGTGCGCCGGCCACTGTCCCAATGGCCACTGTCCCAATGGCCGCTGTCCAGGCTGCGGGCAGGAGAGGAAGAAATGACCGCGAGGCACAGCAGCTTCTACCACGTGCTGGACTGTTGGCTGTCCCCGCACGAGTCCCCAGCGCAGGACCTCAGAGGGCACTGCACATGGAGATGGGTCTTTCAGGAGGCAGGAAAGGTGAAATGAGGTCACAAGAGTGGGCTGTGTTCCACTTTGACCAGTGTCCTTAGAGGAGGAGGATAGGACACAGCTACACCTGGGACACGAACCCAGGTCCTTGGGATGTAGGTGGACTGTGCTCCTATGGAGATGACTGACCTCACCCCTACTCCCCCGGAGAGTGCTGGGACCTCGTCTTTCCTGAGACCCACCCTTTGCTTTCGTCCTGGCACCCTGCGCTGGCACTGACACACGGTGACTTCCTGTGGGCGCGTGTGAGCAAAGAAACCTCCATGTCCTGCGTTAGGGATTTGAGCCACGGGGCACCATCGGTGTGGGGAATGACCGGCCGGGGTGGCCACTCCAGAAGGGCTCCGTAGCAGAGACTTGAACATAGAATTTGGATTCAACAGGCCCAGGCAGCCTGAGGCAGGGGTCTGGCTGATTGCAGAGGACACCACAGAGGTGCTTCCGAGAGCGCCCGAAGCAGGTCAAGTGGACACTGGGCACTAGGGCTTCGCCGTCGCACGTCCCATGGAACTAACTCCAGGAAATAATGAACCGAGGTGGCTGCTGAATCGCAACCTCTTTTCCCGCTGGTTGCTTCCCTAACTCCAGAAGCGCTCATTACCACCAACATGCACGTGTGGTGAGTTTATCGTGCCGCGGTGAAGACTGGAAAACATAAACATGTAGACCATTTTCTGACACTACCAAAAAGATGAATGAGGTGTCTTTTTATGAGTCCTTTGCCAAGATTAAATTCTTCGAAGTGGAAAACACCTGTGACTGTCCCTGTTTTGAGACCCTGGTGAATTACCCGACCGTCTCTGCCCATGACGGATGCCCGTGTCCACGGTGCTCCCTTTACATAAATTAAATGGCTTATTCAGTTTCCTGGGTTTCTAAATGTACGGACCTCACTCCAGCAGGTCTATTCACCCAGAGCGGCCCCCACAGCACGGCGCCAACCTCTTCACACGCAGGATTCCTTCATGGTCGGTGCTGATTCCCCTCTAGGGAATCACATCAAGTGTCCTTCCCCAGCGTCCAGGGGGCTCCGCCACCATGTGCCCCCGCTGCCCCATTCCCTGTTGGAACCTCAGTTCTGTTGCAAATGTTTCAGGGTTGGTTCTGTTTCCTCTGTTCCTTTGTTCTGTCTCTTCACGTTCCACC
Organism: Solenodon paradoxus; assembly: GCA_004363575.1. Taxonomy (NCBI): domain Eukaryota; kingdom Metazoa; phylum Chordata; class Mammalia; order Eulipotyphla; family Solenodontidae; genus Solenodon; species Solenodon paradoxus. Next base: position 31,069 of record RJWH01006887.1, on the reverse strand, counting down.
TGTGAGTGAGGTCATCTGGTGACAATCTTACTTCTTCTGACTTGTTTCACTGAGCATCATCCCCTCTAGTTCCATCCCTGTTGATTCAAATGACAGGGTTTCATCTGTTCTAAGGGCTGTGTCGTGTCCATGGTGTGTATGGACCACGTCTTCTCTGTCCATCATCTGATGTTGGGCACTTAGGTCGTTTCCAGCTCTCAGCTACTGTGAATAGGGCTGCAGTAAACATGGGGGTGCAGTGCACATGGGGGTGCACACCTCTCTGCGGATGGGGGATTTCATGTCTTTTGGGAAGATGCCCAGAAGTGTAATGACGGGGTCCTATGCGATTTCCATCTTCAGCTTTTTGAGGAATCTCCACACTGTTCTCCATAGGGGCTGCACCAATTTGCACTCCCACCAACAGTGCAAAAGTGTTCCCTTTTCTCCACATCCTCACCAGCATTTGTTGTTTCCAGACTTCTGGAGAATAACAAGTCTTTCAGGTGTAAGGATATCTCACTGTTATTTTAATTTGATATGTGCATTTTAATATGCTAAATACAATGACATCATTCTTATAATAATGCTAATTTGATTGTTGCAATAGACTGCTTGAATTTAAATTTCCTCTGATGCTGAGAAAGCTCATTTTTTTTCCAAAGGTTTAACAGACTCAGAAACCACCCACCTCTAAGACTGAGGGGTAGAGGCTCTCTTGTGCATCCCCCCACCAGGGTCTCCAGCTGCCAGTCTCTATTCTCTGTTGTGGACTAATTAAACATTGTGACATCTTCCATTAGAGAAACCTGCTCTAAATCTATACGTGTTTTCAGAATACTCCATAGCATTTTATATGCTTGTCTGTTTTACTGTAATTCACACTCAAGTTCAATTTCCCCTCTCTTTCTTTCCAGTTCACTCTGCTGGGAAAGACTGAAAACACTGATTTCTAAGTTTCATGTTGATGTAATTAGGGGAAAACCTTTATCTCTCTTTGATCTGTTTTGCTTTAGACTTCCATTCCCCAAAGGGAGACACCTGGGCCATCTGTCCTCTGATGGGCTCCTTGAAATCGGTTGCATTATCAGTACATTTGGAGGTGGCTGCCTGCCCGGTGTCCCCCTTGCATCCTCACTATTCACAAGAGAGGCTGATTAATCCTGCATTAAAGTAACGTGCAGCGTGGTGCCTGTGGTTAAAATACGATGCTGTGTGTTTGAAAGTTGCTAAGAGAATACATTTATTTTTTAACGACGGGTGCAGCAGGCATGAAGGCGAGCAGGCAGGCAGGCAGGAAGACAGGGGGAGGAAACACTTTGTTTTTTTTAGTTGTTCACACTGGTTGCTTCCCACACCCCCTCGCCCTGGACTCGAACCCAGGGGCATATAACCTGCTCCTTTGGAGGCGATTGACCCAACCGCTGCTCCACTAGGGCACGCCAAGAGAATAGATTTTAGAAGCTCTCATCACAAGGAAAAACCGTAGCTCTGTGCAGTGAGGGATGTGAAGGAAACTCACTGTTCAGGTGTGTGGTTTTGTTACAAAGTAGCCAACAAGATCAGAGAGATAACAGAATGGAAGAAAGTTTTAGGAGGAGTTTATTTAGCCAGCGGCTGTATGGGGAAAACAGACCCAAATCCTACGCCCTCTGCAGACGCAGCTCAGGGTTTATACAGACACACAGAGAGGTGCCTTATTAACAAAGGCAGTTCATAATTTTTGACAGGTGTAACCATGGTTTCCACAGGTTTCCATATACGTGACATATTTGACATTTTTCTGTCACCTAAGGTCCCCATTTGCACGACCAGCTCAGCCAGCCAGGCCCCAGGAGCATTTTGCAATTAACCTAGGGCCTCGGGCGTGTGGGGGTATGGGGGTGCGTCCCCAGACAGGAACGAGCAGTGAGCTCTGATTGATCGTCTGGGGGTCCGTAACCGGTGGAGCATTCTGTGGCCGTAACACATTGTTCCTGCTTGGGCCTCCAGGCTGGCCTGTGAGGTGAGAGCAACCCAGCAAATAAAAAGTTTTTCCAGTTGCTTGTTTCAGTTTTAATCAGTCGTTGTGCAGCACACCTTAAACTTGTTTTCTGTGACAGTGATATCTCAAGAAAGCTGGGAAATACGGGGTCTCCTGGGTTGCTAGTTCCTGAGGCCCTGACCCTATTTTTAATGTCTGGGTGAGACTTTGTAAATGCTGTTCTAGCACATGGATCTCAAGAAACCTTTGAAGTCACGTTTCTGAGTCCGAACAAGAGGATGCGCGGGGAGGAAGCTGCGGTAAGGACTCTGGGGCTGTTCCCCACTCTAGAGAGGCTCTCACCCTTCTTGTGTTGATTTTCCTTTCCCAGCGTTACCTTGTCTTGAATTGTTTTTCCTTGTGTCCACCCTATTTCTGGATGCTTTGCCTCAAAGGAAAGTAGGTTACCTGTTTCCTCATTTCTTCCTCTTAAGGGTGTCTCATCTGGCACCCAGCCCAGGACTAATGATGGGTTTCTGAGTTTCCTCCTCTGAAACCCACTTCTGCTAACTCAGCCTGCTCTCCACATGCTTCAGGCTGACGCGAGGAACACTATTCTTAACGCCCCCCCCCCCCACATTTAGTTGATGACATTTATGACAAAAGGTAGAGAGGCCCTGGTGGGAGAGGTATGAGGTGGGTGAAGAACGTAAGATATATATATATAATAATTTCAGGTTGTTTCTAGTTGGCAAGAGATTGCATTACCGGAGTCAACGCCTGACCTCTGTGACTCAGTCTCATCACCTCTAAGACGGGGTATAGCAGCACTGACCTCACAGAACTGTAGTGATAAGTGAGCTAATGCCTGTGAAACATTATGAACAGTGACTGGCACAGAGCTGTAACGACCATTAATAATAATTTTTTTCCATAAAAGACACTGAAGTGAGTTTTCCTAAAGGGACTATGATTAATTCCTTCTCCCAGGTTTTATCCCATGAAACCAATAATGGAAAATTCTGGAAAGCAGAGCCTTCCCATCACTGTGTCGTCAGTCATCAGAGGTTGACGCTCAGAGATGCTTCCGTGTGGACTCTGGTCACCACACAAAGGGCCCCGGCGTCCTGGCCGGGGGCGTCCATGCCGGGGGCGTCCACGGGTAGGTCCTCCTTCTCCTGGTTTCTGGATCCGGTCCCAGGTCATCCCCCTCAACCCTGAGCGGCATGGACAGGACACACTGGGAGAAAGACACGTTTCAGAGCCTTCCCCACTGCCTCACTGTGGTCAGGGGACCCGAGGTGACAAGAAGTCATGCCAGCTGGTGGCTGTGGAGCCCAGGCTCTTAGTCGTCAGCGGGTTTGTTGTGGCTGCATCTGAAAAACTGCAGCACGTGGATGCGATAGAGATGAGGAAAAAACTGCAGCACGTGGATGCGATAGAGATGAGGAAAAAACTGCAGCACGCGGACGCGATAGAGGTGAGGAAAACAAACAAGAAAAATATAAACGGGATCAGGCTGAAAACCAGTTGCATGCAGCGGCGTCCCAGGCGCCCTGAAGAGGACGCGTCTTACTCAGCTGGACCCTGCCTGGGCCCGGCCTCGAGTGGGGCAGCGAGGGCCGCTGGGCAGAAACTTGCCCTGATCCCAGAATTACACCGGGGTCGTGCCCAGTGTACAGACTCAAAGGGCATCCGAAGTCGGACCACCCCAGACCTCTGGCTGGAGGGCCGTCCCTCCCGAGCCTGACTCAGAGCCAGGATTCCCTTCCCAGAACTGCTGGAACTGGCCCCCGAATCCTGAAATTGCCCGGACTCGGGCCCCCACCATCCCCAGCGCCAAGGCTGAGCCCAGGTTAACCTGGCAGTTGCTGGTAAGCTGACCTCCTTTCTTCAAGACCCATCTTACAGGAGTATCAGGGACCTCTAGTCCATTCCTCCATCTCTGCTGGGGGTGTGAACAGACTCGTCTCACAACCTCCCGTGTTGTGGGGAAGTCTTTGTTCTCTTCCTCTTTCTCTCAAGGTCATGCAGCAGCTTACAGAAGGGAACTAGACAGGAGCTGAACTTTCCTATTCTCTGAGAGGTGAGGAGAGGAAAGGCCTCATCAAGCTATGCAAACTGGATAGCTTGTGCTGGAAGAATAAAAAGAAAGTTAACAGGTCTTTTTTTTTTTCTTCCAGCCTCTAAGCAGTCTGCCCAGACTTAGGGTTGAGAAGTAAAAGTCAATGAATGTGTTTGTAAATAGAAAGATATAGACTGGGTTTTTATTTTAGTAAGAAAGCAGTGAAGAAAGAAATTTTGTCTTTAGTGAAGTAAAGGAATCAAGAATGAATTCAAGGCAAAAGTAGAATGCATCTGGCAAGTGGTAGGAAGGTTTATGCAGATTCAGCTGTCTGTGGAAGACACGTCTTAGTGTGGTTACAGCAATGAAGACCGAAATAAGTTTCTCTGGAAGATTAAGGTTTATGGGTTAAATATTTTTAGCGTACAGAATTAAAGCCAAGGGAAAACAGGCAAATAAAAAATAAGTCGACTTGCGCTTTGGCAAAACTTCCCAAAATCAAATTCTAATAAAAAATGCTCATACAAATATGGGAAATAGCAGTTAAGATGTTCTGCGTGAAAGAAGTCTCTCAGTCTGCAAAAGGAGAAACATTAAACAGATTGGACTCGACATGACGCAATCTAGTGGGAAGCATTGTCAAAGTACAGGGTAATGCTTGCCCTTCTCAATATGTTTATGTGGAAATATAACAATTACTATGTGTGTTCTGAAGTTACATGAAATTCCCCAAATCTAACATATTCTGATAGAGTACGTGTCATTCTGGTCATGGCTCTAAAATGACATTTATGTCACAGAGTCAAACACACTTTCAGGTTAAATTGTTAGTTGTGCTGGAGTCACATCTTTCACCCCGGTTATTTTAGGAGTCTTTGCCACGACAGGCTATGGCTCCTCCCAACGTGTCTGTGATCGTGTCTCGTGCCCGGGGAATTCATGGGGAAACTCTTAACGCTCGAAAGCGCAGGCTTCTCATGACACCGAACGGGGTAAGAACTTATAAAACTTATGAAGAAAGCTGAGTTGGGACAGAGCAGAAACTGAGGTCGTGTGTGACGGCCGCCGCGGAGATCAGGAAAACCTGCTGCAGCCGCAGCAGCTCAGTCAGGGAGAAGCTGCCATGACAGCCAGATGCCCCCAGGCTAAATGGCTCCGCAAACATCGTCAGGATTCTGCCCGCCTCCAAAGCCTGTCACTGACCACGCGGTGCACTACCTGAGGCAAAGGGAAAGTTCACTCGGGGCCTGTTTCCCGGCGATCACACTGATGGCCAGAGGCGCACAGCCCAACAGGAGGCCCAGAAGCCACCGTGTCTTGACGGAGAAGCCATCCTAAGATGTCCTCCTCCCTCTTCCCTCTTCCGGCTCACGCTTTCTCCTAGACACTCACCAACACTTTCTCTTCCACAGTCTTACCAGCAGCAACCCAGCTGGCCTCCCTGCGAGCCCTCCCAGGAGCCGCCCTTGCCGGACGCACTGGGCCTGGGAAACCAGGGAGCCGGAGGGCAGGGAACAAAAGGGCCCACACCTCTTCTCTGTCCACCTGACCACCTGCCTGCGGGGGCCGGGGTCTTCCTCCTCCGTGGCTCCTCTGCATACCTCTGTCTTCCCACTAACTGCCCCGGCACCCGTCCCCGAGTGTTTCTGTCTCCAGGCAGCAACATGGCTCCGGGCAGTGAAAGCCTCCCGGGACCCTCCCCTGACCAAGTCCATCCTAATGGGGCAGGGACCCTAAGCCCCTTCTTGTTACGTTGGGAATTGCTGCCGGTATTGGTACCAGGGTAGGCGATCAACCACCTCCTTTCCTACTGTGAATCTTTATCTCAAGATATGCAGGAAAGCCTGACAAAATCTCTCAAAACCCAATAAAACTCCAGGACCAAACAGACTCCCCAGCAGCAGTTCCTCTGCATAACCCCCAAGACCTGGCTCCCTGGACTGTGGCAAAAAGGGGGACTCTGCCTATTCTGGGGAGAATGCTGCTGCTCCACAAAGCAGTCTGGAGCAGCCTGAGATGCCGAGGGAAAACCGGCAGGCAGAGCTGCAAGCACCAGGCAGAGTCACGGACTCCTGGAACCGGTGGTCACACAGACCCGCCTGGCTTTCCTGGTGCGCACCCATCCTGACCCTCCAGTACCGCCACTAGCTCCCTATCTACTTTGAGCCCTGACTCGATTTCTCTGCTCACCTGTGCAAAGCATCACACGAGGGCACAGCGACAGCATCCTCCTAGCGAGAGAATGCCATAGCCGAGCTTCAGCCAGAATCACTGCCTTACAGCGTCAGAGGAGAGCGCCCCAACGCCCACGTCGCCCCCAGCCAGCAGGAAGCAGCTGGATAAGGCCCTGACAACCCCACCTCCCTGCTCCCTCCCCTGGCCCATGCTTTTTTATTAAAAAGAAAAGGCCGTCCAGTCCACCTGATGCCCATGGTCCAGTCACGGACCTTGGCCCTGCGACTTCCCCAGAAGCAGCCGTAAGCAGCCCCCACCTTAAGACTTTCTGAGAAACCATCTTACCTGATAGAAGATGGAACGAAAGCTTCGCAAGCATTCTGGGGGCCAGCTGTCACCACCGCAAGGCTGTTCCTCTTCAAGGTCTGGCTTCTCAGGAATCATCACACTTTTCTGCTAACCTTCTACCACCCCCAACCTGAGGTTTGAGACTCTGCCACCCCAGAGCTGGGGTGGACCGAGTCCTACCTCAGTTCCCACCCAGCAGGTCCAAAAACCTTTTTGACCTGTGTCTGCTCATCTCTGTGCCTTCTTCGGACTCCCCCCCTGCTCTCCTGACATGACAGCAGGTATTTGGGGTGCGCCCTGGTGGACAGCAGTCTGGTCAGCTGCCTTCAGCCTGTGCAGCCCATGTACATCCCAGAGGCGCAGGTTCATGGGCCCAGGTTCATGGGCCAGGACCAGAACAGCCAACATGAACAACTGAATAAAATAAAGTGCTTCTTCCTCCTCTCTCTTCCTGCCTGCTTCTGCTCACTTTCACCCCTGCCTGCACCTGTCCTTACAAGCAAAGAAGTTAAAGTCCGTGTCCATTTTGCAATGTCGGAAAGGAAGTTCCACAGCAGGAAGGAAACGGAGCGGGCTTGAAAGCAGTCTTAATTGGGTCTTTTAAAAAATTATTTTTATTTTTACACATTAAATAAACTCACTTGTCAAGGCACCCCGTTCCTCACCGTTGTCCAGCGGCCTCCGCCACCTTACTTAGGTCTTTTTGAGGATTTCGAGGCCCATCTTCTAGCTTTTGGAGTTTCTTCCTAATGTCTGGGGAAGACAGGGAGGGCGAGTGGGCATGGAGGTACAAGTCACCCACCTCAGTCAGGGTCAAGGTCGGCCAGTTTAAGGAGGCGCCTGCAAGCCGGCTCACAGGAGCTGCTGAGTTTTCACCGGTTCCTGAGTCATTACTTGGAATTTATCGTAAGTTTCTGCTTTGAGAGCGGCCTGGGTCTTACCGTCTGTGAGCCGTGTGAGGAAATGGGCCCCGCGGCCACGGGGAGGGGAGTTAGGCCGGCAGCTGCACCTGTGAGCTTCAGGGGCTGCGTCCCGACCTGAGGGAGGTACGTCTGGACTTGGGACACGTAAGGGGTCGCCCATGGCCCCAGTTGCCGCCCAGACGTGGTCTTTTCCCTCCGGGCTGGCAGTGGAGGCCAGAAGGAGGTGAAGGAGAAGGAGAGTGTGGGGAGAGGGGACGCTGGAGGTCAGATGGCGCCGCCGACGGTGATCGGCAGGATGGAAATCGCTGGCACCCTGGAGGGAGCCTGAGGGCGAGGCTGGCGGCGGCAGCGGGTGTGATGGGGTCACAAGACTGGCGCAGGAAGCGGCGGTTGCGGAGGAAGAAGAAGGCCTGTGCGGAGGGGACCTCAGACCACTGCCACTGCACTGGGTGAAGTTGTCAAGGTCCTGAAGAATCTGGAAGTCAAACGTGCCGTTTTCTGGCCACTGACTGTCATTATCTAGTTTTATTGCAGCCAGGCAGAAGAGTTACAGAAAAATATGAAGCGCTTGGGCTGGACTTCTCCAGGGGACAGTGTTTTAAGGTTGTGTAGAAGGCACCTGACAGCTGGTGTGGGCTCTGTGTTTCCCGTGGGAGAGTGAGAGGTGAGTCTGGGAACCTCAGAAGGGAGAAAGGGGACAAGAGTCAAGCGTCCTTGAGTCTCGATACCCTATTCCAGACAACAGGAGACGGTGGTCCCCAAACCAGGTGTCCCTGGAATTAGACGGCGAGGTTAGGCAGGTCCCTAAGCAGGGGAGGGCCACTGACCTAGTGTTAGGATTTCAGTGAACAGAGAACGGACAGTGACCTCCAGGGAGAGGCTTCCACAGACTCACCCTGAACCCACCAGTCGTGTCTGGAGTTGGATGCTGAAGAGGTCCGGGCAAAGCGGAGGACCCCGACGGGCAGGCTCCTCTCAGCACCGCCTTTCCCAGGTGTCGGCACCAAACATCAGGTCCGGAGAGCGGGGAGGGGTTCGAGGAAGACAGACACGGAGACAAAGGGTTACTGGACCTGTCGGATGGGAACTGAAGCGGGACGTCAGCTGTCCCCACTCAGGGGCCACAGATTCTTCTACCTCAGGTTGGAGGTGGCAGAAGGTTAATGGAAAAGCCTCGCGATTCCTGAGAAGCCAGGTCTTGTTCCCGGAGTGTTGACAAGCTTTCGTTCCATCTCTTACGGTGGAATCGGGTGGAACAGTTTCTCAGAGTCTAAGGGGGCGCTGCTGGCAGCTGCTGCTGGGAACATCCCAGGGTGAAGGTCAGTGGCTCACCGTGGGGGTCGTGTGGGCGGCTGCTTCCATCGACATTTAGAGACTTCGAGTCTGTTCCATTTGGAGGCCCGGCGCTCACAGGGGACACCGAGGAGGGTCTCTGGGGCACACGGCGCATGGCACCCAGACTGAGCGTCCACTGCCACCGGTGGGTACATCGGTGACCGTTTCTGAGTCCTGGAGGGTTTCCTCTGCTACAGAATGACCTCATTCTAGATAATCGTGAAGTAAGACACGACTATGAAAAAGTGAAATGCAAGCTTACTGGGGCGTATTTCACACTAGGGGCCTCACCCCTGCAGTGGTCGAGGGGCAGCGGACTCTGTTTCTTCAGGGTGGGCCCGGGTGGCCCAGAGTCAGCCTTCCTCCTCCATGTGCCCCCTTCAGAACGGTGTGGCTGGCCCTGTCAGCTTCCACTCTGAGCAAATCCCGGCATTACCCGGGCAGGTCCGTCTACACAGAGAGACCACTCTTGTCCCGACCTGCTGGCAAGGATAGGCTGTAGGCTTGTCAGGTCACGACCACGGACCCTTCCTTGTAGGGGTGGGGTTATGTGCAGGCTCTGCAGGCCCCAGGGAGGCTGCGGGCCCAATGGGGCCCAGGACCCTCAGCACAAGGTGGCCAGGGGAGCTCCACACCCTTCATCCTGCTCCCACCTCGGGCCCGAAACACCTTCCGGGTAGCACTTCTCATTAGCATCGTGATTCCCGGGAGCACCGCTTTCCTGCTTCCAGGAACCTCTGATCCCTTCTCCAAACTTGTGCCTGGGGCCCTGGGGCTGTCTGGGCCACCCATTCGTTCTCAGGTTCTTTAATCAGCAGTGGGGGGCTTCCCAGGGAGGGGGTGAGGAGCAGGCAAACACGCCCCACCTCCTGTGATCAGGGGGTCCTGGCCTTTCCGTGGCCCACTTCCTGGGACCCCGCCGGAGGGCATAAAAGGGGCCCCTGCACACGTGGCTGCCATCTACCCCTCCACGCCCATCCTGCTCCCTTCTTTGTCCAGCAGGTATTGTTCTGACATGGCTGTCTGCTGGGGAAGTGGTGGTGTCCCCACATCCTCCGCAGGAGGGGGACATGGAGCAGACCCAGCAGCCTGTGGCGAGGGGCAGAGGAGGTGGGCCAACCACAGGGCTATGCTGCTGCCGGAAGTGAATTTGCATAGAGGTCTGGGTGAAGCCAGGGAGAATCCTTCAGTCTCTTGAAGAACATTCCAGAAGCAAGAGGATTCGCTGGGTTCTGCAATGGAAACGAGCTCGTGGGCCAGGGAGGCTGGTGAGGCTGAGGGGGTGACTTGCCGAAGACCTTGTCCTTTCTGTGCTGTGACCTTCCCACCTGGGACCTGGCCCTCCTCTGCAGGTCAGTGGTCACCCACGTGCGTTTTGTAGCTCTCTGTGGGGCACTGAGTCTCTTCTGGGCTCCTCGAGCTGTGGCTCTGGATTGGGGTCAGTTTACTCCCAGGGACATGGACAGGGTCTGGAGACAAGTGCTGTGTGTGGGAAGGAGGCTGCCCCAGGGATGTGCTGAACGCCCTGCAGAATGCAGGACAGTCCCCACCACGAAGAAGTGAGACCCCAGTGTCAGTACCGGGGTTCAGAACTCCCGCTCTGCTCGCAGTCTCTGGGCTGAGACGTGGCACTTACAGGTCCGGGGCTCTGCAGAGGGCGTGGGGTGGAGGTGGGGGACAAATGGCCCTCGGGTGCCCCGGCCTTGGCAACATCATCTGCCCGGAGCTCCAACTGAATGCGTCTGACTGTGAAGGCAGAGCAGGTCAGCAGTGCTGTCCTTTAGCCTCCCGGAGGTCAAGACCAGCGCCTTGGGCTGAGCTGTGGTCCCAGAGATGTTAACTGCAAATTCCTGTCCAGGGGCTTCCTTCTGGCCCAAAGGCTCTCTCACCTTTTCCTGTGGTCTTTTGTCCCAGCTGGCACTGTCTCTGCGAGGCTCTGCTGCGACGCCACCTCCCCCTGTGTCCTCCGCCCTTTCTTTAGGTCCTACCCTTCCTTGCTCCCCTCACTTGTCAATGCGTCAGTGGCTGGTGGCGCTGGGGAAGGTCGTGAGGCTGGGATGGCACGGGGATGGGGAGGGCAGGGCTGGAGGGAGGCAGGCTTCCCCGCAGCCACCCTCTGGGCCGGTGGCAGTGCCACCTAAGGGCTGTCCCCGCCGCCTCCGGAGCCTCGCGGATCAAAGAGCGTGGGGGCGGTGAATCCCCCGGGTCTGCGGGGGTTCCAGGGGGGCCGCGGTCCTCCCCGGCAGCTCCGCCCCCAGCCCCACCCACTTGCCGAGGCCTCCGTCTCTGAAATTGGGAAACATCCTTTATCTTTCAGGCTTGGCACGTGGGGGGGCTTCCTCCCCGCGTCCTCACATCGGCTGGTTTCATCTTTGCGCAAGAAGAGTCGCTGCTAACGGCGGGCAGCGAGCCCGGCGGTGGTCAGAAGCCCCTGCGGACGGGGCCGAAGGAGAGACATCTGATTCCTGTGGCCGGGTAGGGCTCGAGCGCGCAGAATTTTCGTGACCTCCCAGGCGACCGCCGCCGGACACCGGCTGCACTGGAAGAGCGCTGATGTGGGCCCCGCCTCTTCAAAAATATGCGTTTATTTTTGTGCACAAATACATGGATGATTTGTCCTGCCAGAGAGAGCTGGGGCCCCTGGCAGCGCCTCATCCTGCTCCTGTCTCAGCCCCTCTCTCCGCCCTTCCCTTCGTGCCTCGGTTTCCTTCTCTGTAAGTGCGATCGACAGGGAACCTACTGGGCGTGGCGGTCCCGAGGGTGACGCAGCCCACACCCCCTTTCGTCGCCCGCCCCCGGTTATTCCTCGCTGGCAGCCCGTCGGCTCTGAAATTGGAATCTTCCCTGAGAACCGGGAGGCGGCTCTTTCTGGAGGCTCCCGCGGCTCGAGCAGGGCAGGCCCTCGCCGCCCCCGCCGCCGGGGGCCCCAAAGTTAACTTCGGGGCCCGCCCCTGGGACCGCGGCGGGCCCGCTCCAGTCGGCCGCAGGGGACCCAGCGAAGGCCACCCGCGGGAATTCCGGGCGCAGGTGAGCGCTGCGCCCCCGGCTCCGGCCCGCCCGCGGGGTCTCGCCGCCGGCTCCCGGGGCCGGGGTGCGGGGCGAGGCGGGGGCGAGGCGGGGGCGCGGGGAGGCCGAGCCGCGGGTGGGATGGGGAGGCCCAGCAGGTGCGGCCGCCTGGCTGGGGTCGCAGGCTCGGGAGCGGGGTGCGCGGGGCTGGGAGCTGGTTGTGGGCTGGTCTTGGGGCGCAGGGACACCTTGACCCGGCACCGCGACTGCAGGCTTGTCCCCTTGCTTTCCTTCATTTGAAATGAAGGACAGAGAAGATGCTGACCAAATTTCAGCAAACTTGTTCTAACAGTGCACGCTCTATTTACTTATTTATCTTTTACTGTTTTTGCAGATCTCAGTTATGCATGATAATGTGCGCTACTGAACACCTTTGACCTCAGCGCCTCGGAGCTTATTTATCTTAAGGGGACACTGTGGTTTTCCTCCCCTCTCCCTCTTCCCCACTCTCGAGACACTGGCACCATTTATCTTCTGTCTCTTAAGATTTTTATTTTGCGTATCACATGTATATGACCGGGCAGCATTCGAGGTCCGTCTCTGGCTCATTTCACGCAGCAGCACCTCCTCCATGCCCATCCACGTTGTTGTGATTGGTAGGATTTTCTTCTTTTTAAAGCCTGGATGATATTCCTGTTTATATGAATATACGTAGACACAGGGATACCGTCACACTGCTCTTGAACAGCAGACATTTATCTTGACAAGTACAGGCAGATGATTTCATTGTTGTGCAAATGTCAGAGTGCATTTACACCAATTTAGATGTTCTACCTCCCACACACCTAGGCTAAATGGTAGCACCTCCCAGGACCTTTGTCCTGTATGCTTTGTCTTGTGGAGACTGGTGACCACGTGACTGCTTATTACATCTTCTCTGTCCATTTGTCAGCCCACTGACAGTGTGCTTCCCCATCTTGTCTGCTGTGCATAACACTGCCACAAAGAGCAGGGAGTGCAGACGCTGGCAGGGAGCGTTCCGTTGCCTTGGAATAGCTCTCTGCCAGTGGGATTGCTGGAGCCAATCTGCAGTAATCAGATGTTGGGAATTTACTTTTCAGTTTCTAGTAACAGGGCAAACCTAGAGTTTTGCTAGGACCTGACCTTTTGTCAGTGTTACTTCAACTGGCATCTCTGCCTGCCCCCCATTTTCTATTTCTGCCCTTGCCTCACGAGAGGGAGGGGTAGGCTGAACACAGAGAGATCCCGGCAGGTGTCATATTCCGGAGAACGCTGCGGGTGCTGCCGTGTCGAATGTTTTGTAGATGGGCGTGGCTAGGGTCCCGTTTGCGGGTAACTGCGTGCTGATGTTGCCCATCCGTACATGCTGCGCAGAATTTCAGGTAAGTTACGGAGTCTGGTTCCTGCCCATCTTTCGTGGTGTTGACTCTTTCAGACAGGCGCAGGTGCGTGCCGGCGCAGGCCGAACAGCATCTGAGAGCTTTCTTTTAAGGAATCTATCTGTTAAGATCTGTTTTCTATCTCCTTCTGGTTTTCCTTCCTCTTTTCAAGTCAGTTCACCTCGGTAGTTCCTTGGGGAAGGAAGGCTCAGTAAGCTCTGATGTGTGGACCCTTGATTGTTTGGCTCCTGGAAATACAGCTTGGAATGTAATGCTGTTTCACTCAGCTGTCACCTCAAAACGCAAACCAGGACAGTGTGGTCTGCTGCGGTTCTGATTTTAGGACTTCTGAGTTGATGCTTGGAATAAGCAAGAACCAACTAATGTCTGATTTTTTTTTTTTTAATTCTACACATGCGGGGAAGCTTCCTCCCTCTCCGAGGGGACACGCGCATGGGACTCTCCTTCCCAGCCCGTCCTGCTCCAGAGACTGCACGTTTTCTGCAGGGGCCGGCCACAGGCCAGTCCCGACAGGCTCCGGGCTCCATCCTCTCTCTCCTGCCCCTGCAGCTGGCCTTGGGCTCCGAGCCAGGCACTGATGTCCCAGAGAGCCGTTTCTCTTCCCAGAAAACTTGTCCATTTGACCAGACTTCTGGGAACATTTCTTTTTCTTTTTCTTTTTTTTTTATTTTTTTATTTGAACTTTAACAAAACGTATGGACGGAACACTGCACCATAATAGGCATCGTTGCAAATCAGTATCTGTGTGTAATGCACTAAGTTAACCACTGCTAGTCCAGATAACTCTATTCTTTTTTTGTTTTTTCCTAAGGAAAGGCACAGGCAGGAATGAGGGCGGGCAGGCAGGAAGAGAGAAGAGGAAGAAGTATCTGTTTAATTATTCATCTTGGATGTTCTCCCAGCCCTGGGATGAGAACCCAGGCCCTGGGGATGCATAAGGATTGTGACGGCCGAAGGCAGCTGACCAAACTGCCCCTCCACTGGGGCACACCCCAATTCTGTTCTTCATACCGTATGTTCGATCCCTTTGACCCCAATTGGCCAACCCCCTTCCCAGTTCCCTGTGGTGGGGAAAGCCATATTTTGTTCGATTTACTTCATTGATGTAGTTGGTTTCTCTGTGGGCCCCATATGAGTGAAATCATGTGATGTTCATCTTTCTCATTTTGACTTGTTCACCTTTTTTTCTAAATGAGAAGTATTCCAGTGTGTGCATCGATCACATCTTTTCTAACCACTCATCTGCTCGTGGGCATTTAGGTAGTTTCTAGCTCTTGGCTATTGGAAGTACTGCTGAAATAAACACGGGGGTGCACATATCTTCAAATGGCTGTTTTCGTGGGTTTTTTTGCACACATTCCCAGAGTTCGGGTAGTGGGTTTCTGCAGTTTTCTCCTTTCGGTTTCTGAGGAATCTGCATACTCCATACAACGCCGTGAAGCCACATCAGGGTTGTACCCGTCGGCGTCCCACCAGCAGTGGAAGAGGGTCCCCCTCTCCCACATCCTCACCCACACTGGTTTCGTTGTTTGCGCGGCAGCTGTTCTTCGCGGCAGCTGTTCTGACAGGCACAAGACCGTATCTCAGTGCAGTTGTGTTTGCCTTTCCCTAATGACCCGGGTCGGGGACCATCTTTTCCTGTGTCTGCTGGCCATCTGTGTGTCGTCTTTGGAGAAGCGTCTGTTCTGATCTTCTGATCAAATTTCCACCTGTTTCCTGCCAGATCCTCCCTCCATCCTGCTCCCGATGGCCGGTAAACGCTGCGCGGCCCCTGTCGGCCTCTCTCCCAGGCTCTGCTGAGGAGGGAGTCCCTCCTAGAACTCACAGTTGTCAGCCACCTCATCCCTCTGCCAGGAGCTGCAGCCTGATTTCTGACCCCAGCGTGGGTCCTCATGGGAGCTCAGGGCTTGTAACTCTGCCCTCTCCAGGAAAGCCCCTTGACTGGCCCTGGACTCCTCCCACCCTCCTTGGCCGGAGCTGGGGTCTCCTGGAAGTTCCCACAGGACTCTCCTTTGCCTTCAAAGAGAGCGAGAGCTGCCCGAGGCGGAGGTGGTGTCTGCAGAGGCCAGGTGAAGGGGAGGCCAAGATGACTTGCAGAGATTGTGCCAATGCATGTGATCTCCAGGTGAAAACCAGGATTAGTAGCTTTTAGTGTTGTGTAATACAACTCGTTTGAACGACAGTCCAACCAGAGTTATTATATAAAATGTTTAAGCAATTTTTTTAAAGGAAAGGCACAGGTAGGAATGAAGGTGAGCAGAGGCAGACAGGAAGGAAGAGAAAGAAGGAGAAACATTTTTATTTTGTTTAGCTGCTCACACTGGTTGTTCCCATTAGTCCCAGTCCCAGGACTCGAACCCGGGACCTTGGGATGTTGGTGAACTGCGCCTAACCACTGCTCCTCCAGGACGTGCCTATTAGATAGAATTTTGAGCACATCCCATGTCCTCAGAGGAATATAAAGGGCCAGAAATTGTTTGGGATCAAGTTGGGGAAATAAAGGACCTGAACATTCATCTCCTTATTCATTGAGTGCACAGGTGGGGACTTGAGCTTGCACTCTGGGGACAGACACTTCTCTCACATCAGGTGCTCTGAGACCTTGGGCCCATCCCTGAACTTCTCTCTGCCTCAGTTTCCCCAATAGACATCAAAGATAATAGTAATGCTTATTTCATGGGTGGGGGGTGTGGTTCTGAGAAATGGCTCCGCAAATGTAAATCTTCAGTGTGTGATCAGTGCTATGTGAGTTACAGCTACATTGTTTCCTCCATGTCACAAGCATTTTACCTTACTAACACCTGTTTCAGATCATGAATGAGATATGAAAATAAAGTAACAAAACTAGTTGTACTGACTTCAGAAATTTCCTTGGTTTTAAAAGTAATTGCCTCCCCCACATGTGCCCAAACAAATCCAAGCCAAACGGCAGAATGGCTGGAATAAAATGGCTAATGTCAGGGGAACAGTATTTATTTGTTGTTTAAAATTTGGTCATTCCTCCTATATTTAACCTGCAACTCTATAATTATCTGAAGCCATTCCTGGGTGTTGCTATTTAGGTTTGACAACTGTCTTTCTGTTCCCTGCGCGTTCTCATTTTTGTGTTAGCTTTGCAGGGGTGTTTTGGCTAACGCTGTGCCTCCTGGTCTCTGCAGGTCCCTTTTAATCTCACCCTTTCTCCCGTCATCGTCTGTTTTCTTTATGGTTCTGCTGATTTCACGTTCCTCATTTCTCACAGGAGAAAATAATTTACGGCGAAACTTGTAGTTGGAGAGCCTGTTTTCTTCCCAACTGGCGTCTTCCTTCGTCTTTTGCACACGTCTGTCCCTTCCTTGCTCTAGCCATTATGCTTGTTTCTTCTGCGATTTCTTTCATGTCCCTCTGCCAAACAAGGACAGGCCGCTTGTGTCTTCAGCAGTAGTCGGAGTGAAGTAGTTCTGTTTCCTTCTCGCCTCGGCTGAAATTCTTTGCTTGCTTCTCAGAGTGTCGGGACGTGCGCTGGGAGTCACAAGTCCTCGGTGTGAAGGAGGGGGAGGCATTGCTGGGTCGTGGGACATTGTGATGGCTGGGTTTGCTCTCTTCATTTTTCTTGTAATTCACAGTTACCTTCAAGGCACACTTAGGTTTCGAATTGCCCCCAGATTCAGGATGTAGCTTGGAGGCGCTGCATTTTTTTTTTTTTTTTTTTTTCCCAAATGAGAAAGCATTTCAAACATGTAAGAGTTAGAGGCTAACAGACAAATCCTGTTGGAGTCCAGAGCCCAGCTCTGCTGTGTACTAATGTCGTTCCATAATTGCTCTTTTTCCTGTAAATTTTATTGAGGGAGCATTGCATCATGGTTCCAGGCACGCTTCACGGTGACTCAACCTCCCCACAGGTGACAGGAGGCTCCCCGCTGACAGGTCTGTTCTTCACCACAGAAGGGACCCCTTTCCCCACGGCCTGCCCCTGCCTGCCTTCTGCAACCACTGCTTTGGCTTCCAGACTGAAAGTCTATTTTTGTTTGATTTTGTTAGTGTGTTTGTTTGTTTCTGTCTTTAGTGATAAAGATTTCTGAATGAGATCATGCAGAGTCTGTCTTTCTCCTCCTGACTTATTTTACTAAGGATATTCCCTCTAGATCCATCCACGTTGTTGCAAATGGCAGGATTTCATCTTTTGCATGACAGAGTGGTCTTTCATGCTGTCCGCAGACCACGTCTTCCTTCTCTGCTCACCGGTCCATGAGCACTGACGTTGTTTCCGTTTCTTGACCATTGTGAGCAGCTTTCAATAAACCTGGGGACACACATGTCCTGTGAATTAGTGTTTTTGTGTTTATTGGATGCATACCCAGAAGTGGAATGACAGTACCATGGGAGGCTCCGTCTTCAGCTTTGGAGGCATCTGCGCACTGCTTTCCTTAACAGTTCCACCGAGTCACAGTCCCGCCCGCAGTGAGAGCGTCCCCTGTCTCCCCTCCCTTGCCAGCACTTTTGTCTCCCATCTTTCGGATGAGTGTCGTTCTTACAGGTGTGCGGTGGGATCTCATGGCCGTTTTGGTTGGCATTTCCCTGATACTAAGAGGTGAGGAGCGTGTTTTCTTGGGTGTCTTCTCCGGAGCATGGCTGTTCGGATCTGCGGCCCAGGTGGATTTTCTGGCGGTTGTTGTGTGAGATCTTTTTCTGTTTTGGAGATTAGCCTCTTGTCAGATGTACGATGTGCATATATCTTCTCCCGTCAGTATCACGTCTTTTCCTTTCGATGAGATTTTCTTTCGTCCTACAGAAACGTTTTCATTTGATGGACCTACGTTGACTTCCTTTGGCTTTGTTTCCCTTTCCATTGGAATTGAGTCTCCCAAAGACACGATGGCGTTGCACATTCTTAAATCTCGTAGAAGCCCCCTTCCATGTGGTCCCCGGCCTCTGAACCCCCCTTCTTCTCTTCTCACTGTGCTGAGTTGTTTCTTGTCTTGTCTCTGTGTGTTTTTACATCTGGGAAAGGTGTGGGCCAGAGGGTTTATGAGTCTCCATCTTTCCTGCACACCAGAGAATGTTTCCCAAGGGAGCAGTGCCAAATTATACCCACTTCCCTGACGGCCCAGCATCTCAGTTCTGTTTCCCCAGCCTCACCAGCAATGCGCAGGTTTTACTTTTTTTGGAAAGAAACAGGTGCCTCTTGTCACGGGTCATTAGCTACAGAATGAAGAGATTTGAGTGAGACAAGTTCCCATGAAAAGCGCTGGCCTTACCAAGCAGAGGTGTCAATGGCCTTTGACATCTGTAGATACAGGCTGTCAGGAATGCCTCACCTGAGCCCTGCAAGTGCCATGGAGAACCCATAAATAACTGAAATGGGGTTTTCTTTGATACTCTCATTTGACTGTCTAAAGGACAAAATGTCCTAATTTTCTCTTTGCTAGTTGGTCGCTAATTGGGTTACTCCCTGAATTTTGCAAAGACTGGTTGCTGCCAGACGGTCGTGCCCTCCCTGTGTTCACTTTCTGTCAGCCCTGTCGCTCCTGTTCCTAGAGTCAGTCCTGCCAGCTGATGTTCCCACAGGAGAAAACCATCTCCATGGCGTTGCCTTTTAGTTCCCACCACTCGGAGCGCCTTGTCCGTCTCTCCCTCCCCCTGCATGTTTATTGTTGTTTAATTTATGTCGCCCGTTTGTTTTCTCTCTGTACACATCAGGTGATCACTGTCCTACGATGTCTTTCGCCTGCTGACTCACCTCAGTCAGCGTGCTTCTATCCAAGTCCATCATTCTGTGGCCTCCACCATCATGGGGACTGCTGGGAGGAGCTCTCAGGCCCACCGGTCCCCAGCCAGGGTCCCAGAATCTGGCTAGGAGCCCGGAGATGCCCCTCAGGGATGGCTCTGAGTGTGGCTACACCTTGAAGAAAGGATGAGCAGAGCAATGAGCTTAGTGCTGCAGGAAAGAGACTTCTTTGCGTTAGGGTCGTGGACTCTGCCGTGTGACAGATAATTTGTCCCTCAAACATTCGTGTGTCTCCATCTACTTCCTTCCCGACGTGCTAGGCGTGGCATTGCAGCCCAGCAGATGGACTAGCCCATCTTTCTTAAGCTGATTTTCTCTGGAGCCTGACTATTGTCTTCTGTCCGAAGGCAGGGGCGGCGAGGCTGCCTCATTCATCTAGAAAGGGAAGCAGACTCTGGTGGGCAGTTCCACCCCGCTCCCCAGGGCGTGGAGGTTTCTGTAATGAGTGGTCACGCCCCTTGCGAATAAGGAAATCACGTAAGTAAGGGCCAATCTGTGTTCCTGGCCACCACCTGGTGAGGCGTTCCCAAGTTCACCACTGGGGAGAAGTCATTTTAAATGAGCAAAGTGATTATTTTGTGTAATGACATTTCCTTGTTCGGCTCTGCTGTTGTATGCTTTCTGGGAGCATCGGAAGTTTGAGAGAAATTAGGGGCTTTTCTGATGAGGCTGCTCGGGGATCAGGGCAAGGATGTTTTTAAGAGAATGCGATGGGGGCATCACCGCGTCATAGCATCAGCTGGGTTTCAGGTGAGTGTCACTGCAAAGCCACCTTTTAAACCACGCTGCAGTCCTTCCCTGTCGAACTGATCTTCTCTACCCCGTCTGCCCCGCAGGGTCAGGTTATTTGTAACTAGAACAATAGTTGTAAGCAAATGACAACGTTTCTGGGGTCTTATTTAGAAATTCGCTCTTCTGTTTTGTAAAGCAAAGGCGCAGGCAACAAGGGTGGGCAGGAAGAAGCATTTCTTTATCCATTTTATTTAGTTCATCTTGGCTGTCCCCCTGGCCCTGGGACATGAGTCCGGGTCCTTGGGATGGATGTGGACTGCGCTTGGTCGGAGGCGGAGAACTGAACTGCTCCTCCATCAGGGTGCCACAGAGAAGTGTGCTTTTTAAAGATGTTTGCCCGATCCGGACTTTACTTACTAATTCTCAGGCACCTACTGTTTATTGTTCCCGGCTCCTGTTTGTCAGCGAGTCAGTCACTGTGGGATTTGTGCCTCAGTTTCCTCCTTGTGGGATCTGTGTCTCTGGAGAGAAAGTGTGCTCCAGAACGCTGCTCGTGAGAAGAGAGGTGGAGCACGGCATGAAGCAGGTGTTTGTTTGGGAGGAAGGAAGAGGAGACAGCACGCCCCCAGATAGATGCAGGAATGGGCCCTTCTGACAAGGAGCGAGAGGTTTGGGGCCTGAAGGCGTGAAGGATTCTGGTCGCTCTCTCTCTGCCCTTATTCTCACCCAGGTGAGTCTGGAGGTGGGGTAAGGCCCTGGATTGGCCTTTGGGTGGCTTCTTTTATTTATTTATTTTATTACAGTAACTTGGATTATATTACTTAAAATAAACTCGTGTGTGCCATTTCCCCATTCTTAGATATGTGTCAGCACGCCCTGCCCTCCACCTCTTCACCAAGTGTCCTTCCCCAGTGTCCCATGGGCTCCACCTCCATTTGTAGTGCCTGTCCCAGTCCCAGTCCCTACTGGTCACCTCAGTTGTGTTG
The DNA here is from genome assembly GCA_004363575.1 of Solenodon paradoxus. Lineage (NCBI taxonomy): Eukaryota > Metazoa > Chordata > Mammalia > Eulipotyphla > Solenodontidae > Solenodon > Solenodon paradoxus. The sequence continues at coordinate 10,369 of RJWH01006887.1, read as the reverse complement.
CCAGTGTCCAAGGGGTGGTTTTATTTCACCTGTTCCTTTGTTTTGTCTGCTCACGTTCCACCTATGAGTGAGCTCATCTGGTCTCTATCTTTCTTCTTCTCACTTGCTTCGCTCAGCATCATCCCCTCTGGATCCATCCATGTTGGTTCTCATGATAGGGTTTCATCTCTTCTCGGGGCTGTCGTGTTCCAGTGTGCCGGCGGCTTCTTTAAATGGATTGGGGGCTTCCAAATGGCCCCGTGTGATATATTTCCTTTGTCCTCCCCAGTGGTCTGTAGCTCTGACCATCAGCGCACAGCCTCTGCATTTCAGATTTCCCTGGCGCTGTCATCCATGACTTTGATCACGAGCATTCCATTCCGAGCTTTCTGGTGAAAGTCTAGCTGCATTTTAAACCAAACTGGGGCTGTTTTATGGATCCCTGCACTGGCTTCCCTTCCCCTGCACCTCGGCTCCAATTCTTACCTAACACTCTTAGCTGAGCAGTGTGGGACGCTGGCGTGAAGCCTCTTGGTCCCAGTGCAGGGCGGTGTCTGAGTCACACAGGGGGCCGTGAGCCTCCCTCATGGCTGAGTTTCTTGGATAAGCTTCTTGGCCTCCACGTTTTATCTGGAGGTTGGGGACAGGGTTCTCTTCAGCCCTGGCTGAGCGATTTTGAACGCAGCAGGCAGAAGTCACGAGGCCTCGCCCTGTTTCTCTTAGAAAGATAGCTCAAGTGCCTTCCTTTTATTCTGTCATCAGTAGACTCCTCCCACGTTCCCGAAGGCAGTCAGCAAGAAATGGCAGGTTGGCAGAAGAATGTGCTCACCGTGCTGGAGAAAATGACAGATGTGAAAAAGTAATTCGTCTCCTCCAGATCGAAGCTCCCCACCTCGTGCAGGACGGTCCTCTGCGACACCCCCTGAGTAAAACCCGGGACCTGAAACAGCCCGCTGTCCAGGCCCTGGCAACCGGGGTGGTCATCACGTCGGTGTGCGTGGTCAGCCTCTGGCCGCGTGGGGAGGCAGCTGTGAGTGGTGACTTGGAGGGAGAAGCGTCCCCGTCAGAGGAGCCTCAGGTTGAGGGCACCCAGCCTGAGACAGGGAAGTGGAGGTGAGGGTCCCAGCCGTGTGGACGTTTAGCTGCGTCTGGAAGCGTCACCTCTGCCTGTTGTAAACCGCGTGGCGTCTGCGTTCTAACAGCGCACGCACTGTTTTCTGATGGAAGATCATCAAGTTGGCACCGCCGCCTGCTTCCTGGGATGGGGCAGCCGCCGGCATCGCTGCTGCGTCCAGCCGTGTCCAGACTACCCTTCCCTGCGCACGCGTCTCCCCTCTCGTGCGGAGGCCGCCCCAGCGGCACTGCCATCACGCCCCGCAGCCCGCACGCTGCCTGGGGTCCTGTCGTCTCCTCGGTGGGCCAGCGGGGAGGCGCACTCGGCCTTGCCTCCTCTCCGGAGAGTAAGCCAGGTCCTCTTCTTCCGAGAAGTTCTCCAAGCCTTAGAAAGCCACAGGCCACAGAGCGACCCTGCGTGGAAAAGGGGGCCAACAGCTCACCCCCGGGAGAGGCCACAGAAGCCCCACGTTTCCATGTAAGAAAGGTGTGCAGGGCGAGAAGCTTACTTTGGCTTTGGAGCCGTGGCCACCCTCTTAGCTGTCCATTCCGCACTTTCCAGTGGGCGCCGAGGGCCAGATACCCGGCCGGAGGCTACCAGCGGGGAGCACGTGGGACACGGTCCCTGCTCTGTGGGTGGTGCGGGGTGGGCACGCAGGAGCCCAGCGGGTTCCCTGAGTGGTGCAGAAGCGCCCTGTGCCGAGGGGTCGGCGGCTGCCAGGGGGAGTGGGTGGGCGCCCCAGGGGCGGGGCACAGGCGGACGTCGGCAGCGGTCAGCTGGAACGGATAGCACGGAGCGAGCTGGGTGACTTGTCACCTTAAAGACGGTTGAGCTTGCGGGTCAAGAGATGAGGTTTCGAGCTACAGGGAGTGAAGAGCGTGGCGGGGGCACCGCCGGCCTGCGCTCTGCCCTGGGTGCTTCCCACCGGCCCCGGCTCCCCCTGCCCGCTGCAGGGCGGGCCGCCGTTTCCAGCACGGCCACCGTCCCTTGCCTTCCGCTCTGCTTCTCTTGTGCCCCCGCATCTGCGGTCTGCACACTGCGGTCCTGTCTCTGGGTTCTCTGAGCCACTTACCCGCCCAGAAGCAAGGGCGCGACCGCCCGCCTGGGAGGTCCGGGACGCTGGGCAGGGGTCTCCCAGAGAGCCGCTGTCTTTGGCCTTCAGGAAACTGTCCTCTTGTTTCACCAGACCACGGACTCCAGGAGCCCCCGCCGACTTCTCACGTGGCGGACTCCACGGAGCGCACGGCCACCTGTTAACGGCCTTTCGTGCCGGGTTCTGACCACGTTTTCTTTACATTCGGATCAGAAGGAAGGTCCCAATTCCCAGCTTATTGAGGGAATCAGAATGCTGTTTAAAAACAAAACAAACCATGTCTCTGTAGAGCCACTTTGTCTGCAGAGACCATTTTTCGACATTGTGATAAAGCTGTTCCGTTCCGTGTCCTCTGGGCTGTTCAGAAAAGAACGCTTCCGAGAGGGAAAATAATCTGGCTCCGGTGACCTTGAGCTGTCTCTTGGTTTCTTGAGGTCTGAGGACTTCAGGTAAAGGCACTTTCCAGTTTCCAGTGGGTTTCAGGGGCTGAGGGCCGACGGGGCCCGGGATCTGCCGGAGCGTGGACCCCGCCGCAGGTCCTGGCTCTGTCAGGCTGAGTTCAGGGTGGAAGAAGAATCTGGAAGGCCCAGATGGAGCTTCCCAGCGGGAAACTCAGCTCAGGCCGGGAAGGGCACTGCTCTCCTCTGGGGAAAACGCATCGAATGCCCCAGAGAAGTCCCTGGGCCCCACCACCCTTTCCCTTGGCAGCACCCGACACCCTCTGCAGCGAGCCCTGCACAGGGCTGACGCGCCCCCGGTCATGGGCACTCCGTGACGTTGAGGGTGCAGCCCCATGGTGGCCCCATGGTCCCTTTGTTTCTAAAGGACAGGTGCAGCAGGCGTGAAGGCGAGCAGAGGCAAACGGAGAGAGAGGAGGAAGCACCTACTTATTTTTATTTTACTTATTTTTTCATCTTGGTTGCTCCCCCCAGCCCCCCCCTTGACCCTGGGACTCAAACCTGGGTCTTGGGGACATACGTGGACGATGCCCGGCTGGAGGTGGCGGACTCAACCACTCCTCCCCCAGGGTGCATGCACCACAGTGTCCTTTTGCGTAGAGACACAGAGCGTGTCCCCCTCACCGGCTGCCGTGCGAGGACTCACAAACCACCGTCCCCAAGCCAGGAGGAGGGCTCTCGCCGGGGCCTGGGACGCCGTGCAGTTTGTGGTGGGTGTCGTGGCTGCTGGAGCTGCCGAAGATGCCAGTCCCTGATGGAGGGGGCTTCACGCTCCAGATCTCTGGATTCTGAGGGCACCTTGGAACGAATCCCCGGGCCGTGTCCTCGACCGCCTGTTCGGGGCCAGCAGGAGGCGTCTCTGCTGTCCCGTGCATGGGAGGTGCCGTGAGACCCAGTGCCCAGTCTAGGGACCTCGAGAAGGACGGGGACGCCGTGTCCTTAGAAAGGGCCAAGTTCTTGGGGGGCTGCCGGGCCCGCCTGCCTGCTCCCCAGCCTCACGTCCCGGCTTCCCCGTTGCACGCCATCCTGCTTCCAGAACCTGCCGGGCGTTCCGCAGCCCCCGCCCCTGCCTCCTGGCCTCCCTAGAGCCTCCCCAGCCCGACCTGGGTCCTCTCCTCTCGTCACAGAGACCCCACAGCCCACCGCAGGTAGAGGGCAAATACAGATTTTCTTCTGGGGGGACCGTGGCGCCGAGCTGGGCCAACTCCACAGCAGCAGGGACTTAGAGGGCAGAACGGGGGTGCGGGGCCCGAGGGCCGCAGCCGGCCTTCTAGACTGACCTGTGGGCTCTGCTGCGGGCAGTCGTCAGACCCGAGAGTGGAGGGCGAACACGTGGCCAGACCCGAGGAAGAGGGACTCTGGCTAAACCAACATGCTAAACACGGGCAAGTAATGGAGAGTTTCAGGTCTGCATAAACCCCCGTGGTCCGCGGGCTGGGACCCACTCCGGCCACCTCACTGTCACTTGCTGGAGACCGTGTCTCATGTCTCAGCGGAGGTCCCATCTGAGGTGCTGCGGTTTGGACTCCAACCTGGCTTTGGGGGACACGGCTCAGCCCCTGACAGGCCCGGACCACGCAGACGTGGGGTCTGACGTGTCCGGTGGCGTGGTAGCCCCTCCGTCCTAGTGGGCAGAGCTCTGCCGCCTCTGGTCGAGGTCGCCCGTGGAGTGGGGCACCTGGCGGGCGCGGCTGGAGAGCGCTGTGCACGGCGATGCTCTGCATGCGGAGAAGCACGCTGTCGCGGAATTGATCTCCTTTGCTCCCTGAGCTGTGTAAAAAGGTCCGTGACACGAAAGTGGCATGGGTCTGCGGCTTCTTGATGGACTCGGAGGCCAATTCTGTGGAGAAGGTCTGGCACCCGAGCTGTGTCTCACCTGGCTGCTCCGGGCGGGGCAACTGGCCAGAGGGAAGGTCTCAGAGAAGCTTCGAGACTGCCTGCCTGCTCCCCCTGGGGTTCCTGGCAGTCCACTGAGAGTGCGTCCCTGGGCCTGTGACCGGCTGCTCCCGCCAGGTGGACTGGAAGGGGCACCCGAGTTGACTCGTGGAGTGTCACCCATAGGAGACAGGTGATGAGCAGTCGCGACAGAATCCAGCACAGCCATCCCCAGCTGGACACCTGCACACGGGGAGGCTCCAGTGGCCTCGGGCTGTCCCCCCGCGGTGGCGGAGCGGCTGTGGAAGGGGCGTCTGTCTCCAGAGCGCCCGCAGCCCCCAGCAGGCCGCCTGACGTCCCCAAAGGGGCTCTGTCATCGGCTCTGCAGCATCATAAGTGGATTTACGGTGGAGAATGAAGCAGGAACAGATTAGACAGTGAACAGCATTTTGAAGAACGTTTTTGAAACCCCAATGTTTGCTCAGGGAGCCTGCCTTCTCGACCTGCCCTGGGCGGTATTAAAGCGGCCTCTGCTTTCAGAAGAAGCAGACCCCGGATTTTATTTTCCAGGACTTTGTAATGCTATTTAAACCTTCCTGTCTGTTGATGCTTTGACATGTCCAGAACCCTCTGGCGCAAGGAAGATCGCCTCTGCAGGGCCGGCCACAGGCCCCTGCCACTGATGCCCTGGCCTTGGGCCCAGGACACAACCCTCGGCTGCTGGAAACACCCAAGGCGAGAGCCGGGTACTGCACCCCAAATTCTGCCCCAGTTAGTCAAGATCTGCTGTGCCTCATCTTCCCACAAGTCACGATGCAGACTGAGCCCGAACTCATCTCGTGGTCCTTTTGTTCCCCATGAGGACCTGGCCTGCCCCGTGGTCCTGTGTCTTGTTTCTAAAAAAATGAGAAATGGCATTAGACCCTTTCAGTAGCCTTGACCCCCTGTGTCATCACTGAATCATTTTTTTTTTTTTAAAGAGGGAAGAAGGAAGAAAGAGGAGGAAAAAACATCCCTCTATGTCTAGTTGTTCATTTTTGGTTTTCCAGCCCGGCACACGGGCCTCGAACCCACGCTCTTGGGCTGTGTGTGGTTTGCACAGCAGCATCTCAGCCCCCTGAGCCACAGGGTGGGTGGCCCCTGGTTCGTGTTGATAAAAGGAGGCTGGACACAGAACAGGGTCTGCTCTGTGAGATGCCAGCCTACGACGCACACCATGAAAAAAGTCAGATTTTTTTGTCAGCTGCATTTGGGTAATTCTACAGAAGCTATCTCTCTAGAGATTAAAAAATATATATATTTTTAATGACAGTAACTTTGATTTTACACATTAAAATAAACTCACATGCACAGCTTCCCGATTCCTCAGAGATATTTCAACACCTTTCCCTCCACATCACCAATTGTCCAGTGAGCTCCATCACCAAGATTAATCTTTAATTGAAATGATTGCAACCATATTAGCAAATATAACTTACGTACAACAGAGCACACACACTTTAGCTGTGAGTCTGATGGGATGGTTTTTAAAGGAAAGATGTAGGTAGGAATGGAGGTGAGCAGGTAGGCAGTACTTCTTACTGCTCATTCTCATTACTCAGATCCTTTATCAGAGGGAATGATTTGGTCGCTCGTGAGTTTGTGACCCCTCGACAACCGGGGCGAGGGGTCCCAGGAGGCCGCATCGCGCAGCCAAGGTGTGCTGGGCTCTCCCATCCAGGTGTGTGAGATGGCTCTCTAGGACAGTCACACCGCGACGTCAGCTGAGGGCACATTTCTCAGGACGTGTCGCGGTCTTTAAGAAGACAGGAGCGGCTCTCGCGTTCCCTGTTCAGATGACCTTGTGGCTTCTCCCTGGTGGGACCCGCTCTGGTGCGGCGTGTTTGGTGATCGTGAGCAACGTGCTCTGCGCATTCTCGGCCCTGTCGCTCGGGGGACCTGTGTCGTCATTTCTGCTGGTGCCGGGGGCGGTGTCGGCTAACGGCACGGATCTTTAGTTGACTTTAGTCGTCTATAAAGCCAAATTAAATACAGATTTGCAGAGTGCGCCGGGTTTCATCCCCGCTGTGGTATGAGAGAGAGGATGGTCCTCGTCCTCGGGGGACTTGGTCTTACCCCGCCTCCTGTTTACCGGCGACAGTGGCGCTCACTGTGGGTTTATTTGCTTTTCCCTAATGACTAATGATACTGTCCTGTCTGGAGTTTTTGGCCACTTGCTTTCAATTTTTGTGAAATAATCTGTTCACGATGCCTTTAAGAACTTTTTTAATTTATTCTTTGGTCACTTTCTTATTGATTCCTGAAAGACTTTAAACATCCTGGTTAACATCCCTTCATTAGGTGTGTGTATGGAGAATACCTTCCCCCAGTCGGGGCCTGGCCTTCGAACTCTCTTGGTAGCCGCCGGCGTTCCGTGTGTCGTCCTTGGCTTTGCGGCGTTTTCTAGTGTCCTGTTGAAGTGCCCCATCCAAGGTCAGAGGGTTCCTTCCAGAAGCTTCCCTGCCGGAGCGTGCTCTTCGGAGCCCCAGTCCATCTGGGTGTGAGTTTTGTAGGGCGTGAGGCTGGGGTCAGGCGCTTGTTTTCCCCTGCGGGGACGAGAAATGACCCAGCACGTTGACTGGAGGGACGAGAAAGGACCAGCATTGTTGACTGGAGGCCTCTATCGAGTGGTTGTGATGGATTTGTCATTCACCAGCCACCAGACCCCGAGTGTGAGTCGGCCTCAGGGCTGTCCTTTCTGCTCCAGTGACCGCTGTCTGCCACGACGCCAGCCTTCCCGCACAGATGGTGGACGTTGTTAGAGGGCGGATGGGCGCCGTCAGCCTTCCCATCTGACCCCTCCGCTCGCCTCCGCCAGCGGGAGGGCCCTCCGAGGCTCTCGGCCGGTGCTCTCTGCCCTCTGTTCTCCGTTGAGAAGCCTGTCGGGGAAGGCTTTCCGGAGCATCTTGCTCCTGCTTTTTGCCTTCTTTTAGTGACCTGGCACCCCTTCTGGATTCTTCCAGAAGAACCCTTTTGTCCCCTCAACAAAATAAGCTGCCCTTGAAGCATCGGGGACAGGCTGCCCGGAAGGTGGGCCCCCCGCCCCCTGCAGGTGTTAGCGAGTGGTCCCTGCGCAGCCAACTAGCAGTTATCATCTCCCTCCCTACCTGCCTGCTTACCTGGTTACACACCTACTTTCCTGTCATCTGTCTACTCATCGATCCATCATTTACCTCTGTATCTCTATCCCCCACCTGTCTATCTTTCCCTCTGGTTCTGTGTCATCTGTCATCGCTGTCACTGATAGGTCTCTCTCACCTGTGTCTGTCTCATCTGCCTTTCTATCCATCTGCCATCTGTATCATCCATGTATTTATTTGTATCTATAGCTCTATTGATCATCAGTACCATCATCAATATCTCTGTATCGCTTTTATCTCCCATCTGGTCTATCTCATCTATCGTTTTTATCTATGTATGTATCAGCTATATGTCGGTTGGTCATCTGTCTGTCTGTCTGTCTGTCTGTCTTACGGTTTGTTACAAGGCATCAGGTTACGTCGCTGTGGAGCGTGAGAAGCCCCGCGTCGGCACTCAGCAGGCTGGACACCTGGGAGCTGATGGCATAGTTTCAGTCTCGAAGCCGGAGGGCTCCAACCCGGGGCCACAGGCGTTTCAGTCAGGATCTCACACAGGACACCCTGCCCCTCGTGTCCGGTGCAGTCAGACCCTTCCATGCCCTTATGGTGGGGGAGGCCATCCTCTGTTCCATCCAGAGTCCCGCTGACTGGACGAGGCCCAGCCACCATGGGGACGGCAGACTGGCATTCAGCCCACAGATGCCCCTTTCCACGTCATCCCCAGACGCCCTCACACATGCACCCAGAAGAGTGTATGACCAAGAATCAGCACGCCGGGGAGCAGTCCCGATGGAACGTTGATTAAGGGGACCCTGCAGGTGCTACCTGCTCCCCGGCATCTGGCCTGAGCTCGTCCGGTGGACAGGGCTCTGGACAGCAGGTCGGAACCGAGAGCTGTGGCCTCGTGTGGGTGTGGGCTTTTAGGGGGACTCTGTCACATGCTGCAAAGCTAAGCTGACTGGATCGTGGACTCTCCAGCTCATCAGTGACTTTCCTGCAGGAGGGCCCAGGCCCTGGCCGCGCCATGTTGGTGTGAGGCCAGCTGCGGGAGGCCCGACTTGCCTCTGGCCCCAGTACATGGGACACACGGGACCTGCTTCCCTCACCCTCAACCCCGTGCCCAGACTCCCCAGCCAAGTCACTTAAAAATCAGTGTGGGCGCCGTGGCCGGGGTGCCCTCATCTGCCCGGCTGCCTGCAGATGGTGTCCACTGGTGTCGTCAAGAGCCAGCCCGGAGTAGGCCCCTGGGGACATGTTAGCATGCAGGTTGCTGGGCCGCTGGCGGCGGCTGCATCAATCTCTGGGAGGGGACCCTGGAGGTGCCTGTGTGACCGGCCTCCTCGGCGTCTCGCTTGCACGAGTCTGAGAGCCTCTGGGTTGTTTGGGGTCAGACCCCCTAGGTCATCGTCTGCGTTCCCATGAGGATGCCCGTTGGCCCCCGGCCTGTGGAGTGGTGGATGTCCCCAGGTCTGTGACAATGGTCCTGGAGCGAGGGTTGTGAGTGTTTCCCAGCCCCTGGCCTGCTGCCCAGTCTCCCGAGCCCTGTGGTCACGAGTCCCCACCTGCCTCGCCTTTGGCCTTTGGGAAAAGCTCAGATCCCACACCGTCCGCCCGGCAGGCCTGCAGCCTGGGACAAGCCCTCCGCTGGGAGCGCCCTCTGGCCTCAGAGTGGGCTTGACCATGCCCTCCACACCAGGTCTGTCCCTGCAGGTCCAGGGGGCCTTTCCCCCGTCTTGAGCTTCACTTTCAGACCAGCCCTTGGACCTCTGGCCCTTGGTGTCCCGGCCCTGTGGCCGCAGATAGGACCTGCACTGCGGCCTGGGAGGAGGTGGGGGTGCAGACTCCCTGGTTGAGGGGAGACAGCGTCTCCCTGCAGGCTGGGCTCTGTGCTGTTGCTGACGCGTTCCGCGGGGTACAGTGGTCTGTGCAAAGCCCTTGGGGGCCGGGCCCCCCGCCTGCCGTCCAGGCACTGTCACTCCACATGGGGCTGTGTTGAAGCTGCAGCCTTGATACCTGCAGGGCGCTCTGGGAGACCCGGAGCGCTGCCAACAGGGCGTGCCCTGGTCTATAATTCACGAGGGCACCGACTCCGGTTCCAGGGCTGTGTCGTGTCCACTGCTCACAGGTGGAGCAGCAACACTAGCACACAGGCTCTGCTGAGCTGACCCCTCTGCTCCTGACTGGCCAGACCGCACACCTGACTCAGGTGCATGCGTGGCATCCACAGCAGGGACGTGCCTCCCTGCCTGTGGCCCACCCCAAGTACGCTGGCTGTGCATGCCCGGGGCGCTCGCCTCCCTGCTGGCTGGCAGGGCCAGATCACTTCTCTTCCAGAGGCACGCGGTTCTGGGCTCCGTCCCAGGGTGCGAGCTGCCTCCCTGAGCACCTTCCACGGGGTGTTGGGATCCGGCCTTTACAGCTCAGGATTTGGACTGCGTGTGAGATGTGACTCTCCGAAAAGGGGTGCGGGAGCCTTGTCTGCAGAGCCGGCTGCCTGCTCGCTCCTCGTGGGCACAGGACGCTGCACGGGCCGGTGACTATTGATCTTATTACTCGGTGGACTCTTTTACCAGCTTACAATCTGGAGGCCCGAACACAAACACTGCTCACCTCTCCCTGCTGACCGATCATCTCTCTGACCACACGGATTCTGCCCAGACCCTGGTGGAAACCTCTGGCTTCCTCAGTCTACCCTCTGGGCTCATGCCATGCAAACAAAATGACTGCTGAC
>RJWH01006886.1:0-47781 GCA_004363575.1 Solenodon paradoxus | reverse complement strand
CCTCTCTCACGCACGCACACACACACACACGCCCCTGTAAAAACAACTGAAAAATAATTTTAATACCTGTTCTATATCAATTTTCTATATGAATGCAACATTTATTATTTCAGCTTAAATTGAACAGAAATTGGAGTGAGATTCTCCAAGGAATATTTTAGCAGTGTGGGTGTGTAAAGAGCTTTTGTTCTCACTCTGTCTTATCCATTTGGGGGTGTAAGATGTAAGTAAGCTTACATCTCTGGAGCTTCCTGACCCAAAGGCCTGCTTTTACTCTCTTTTAATATGTGGGTCCTATGGTCTCATCACCTGCTGCTATGATGAAGTGGGAACTGGTGTTTTTGAAGCAGGTTTAGGAGACAATTTTATTGTCCTCTTCTTCCCCAAATAGTACACCTGAGTATTCCTAAGCACTTAAAATGAATGTGTGGAAGAATGGCAACATAATATATATATCCTGACTCATAGAATATTATTATTGCTATGTATTCCTTTAACTTTTAGGAATAACTTTTAAGACACACTCCTTTGTGGAAAAATAAGATGCATTTGCTATCTTTCTTGTAATCTACTGGCAATGGAATGTCAATCTTTCTGTTAATTCCTGGTTCATCTCTGCTTTCCTGGCATGTCTTGGCTGAAAATGAAAGTCTCCCCCTAGACAAGCACTGAGCATGTCTGCATGTTTGCGACCTCTCTGTTCCAAAGAAGAGGACTAAAACTGTCAGTCGCAGCTCCTTCTAGCCTTTCTCCTGGTGCCGCCAGGGTCGGCAGCTGAAACGACCAACCCAGGCACCTGTGCTCAGAGATTTATACCATGCAAATAGATGCTCTAATAAGAGTTTGGTGCACTATCCAAAATTCAGGGACATGCAAAATGTATTAGGTAATGTAGAGTCTGACAAGCTTCCTGTGGTGAAGGCAACTAGGGAAACATGGCCAAAATAAATACCATTTTAATTGTATATCTAAAAAGAATCATCATCACCTTCACTAGCTTTCCCCTTTACAATTTTGCCTTATCATCTGTCAAGGAGCAGGGCATGATAAAACTATGACGGCCTCTGCCCCAGCTGACACCAGTCTGGGGAAGTTCATCACTGCACAGCTTTACAATCGCATTTCTCAAATGAACCAGAGTCCATTAATCCTCTGGAATTATATAAACCTGGATTAGACATTATTGTCTAGACTCTCTTAGTATAGTTTTGATCTACAATAATTGCCATGGTTGAAAAATGATCATTAATGGTTTTGTATTGTCACCACATTGAAAATACTCAAGACATTTCATTGTCAACAGAAAAGGGAAATGGAAACATCTCTCACGTCCTACACAGAACCAGGAATCTAAGTAACTACAGTTCTGGTTTGCTTTTTTTTTTTTTTTTTTTTTTTAAGTGTGATGGAGTGAACAGATAAAGAATTACTATAATATGAACTTTCTACTTTTTTCATTTATAAAAAGAGGCACAAAATTTCATGCAGATGAAGGCAGTATAAACACAGACTGACCACATGTACTATTTTAAACGGGGACAGATTTTTTCATGTTTCCCAACCACTCTGTCCTTTTAAAATAAATGCCAGTATTGTCCTTTTTCAAGAAACTAGGGCTGTCATTAACATGGGGCAAAAACGGGCAGTTGAATTGCCCTGGGCTCAGTCTGCTGAGGGAGCCCAAAAGCAGCTGTCCCTTTTGCAGCCCACTAAAGATGCTGCTTGCCAGTGTAGACTGGGGTGGACGAGGGGGTGCCACACAGCCTCAGCTGTGCCCCCAGTGAGGAAACAGGAGCCATGTGGAAGAGGACTCCCCCCAATCCTACATGCCTGTTTCATCAAAGGGAGCAGAACACTGCAAACTAGTTGAGCTGCAGGTAAATTCTGTAGGGGCTATCTCTGGCAGTATGGGGTTATCTCTGGCACTGTGTGGGTTATTGGGCATTTCTGGCACTGGGATGGTTAAAATGGCATGTTTTTTAGGCAGGACATTTAGAGCAGGTCTTATAGGGGTGCTTAAGGTGCCAAAACTCCTTGCATAGTCCCTGGTCATTTATATGAAGCCTCATCAGACCACACCTCCTTTCTATGCCATCACATGGTACTTACATGTTGCTGGTCTGGCTCCTCTTCTCTTGCTCAGATTGCTCCACCTCCTCCCCTCCCCTTTGTCACCAACACAATAACCCTGTCCCGTTTTTACCATCCCAATGTCCCATTTTTGTCTTAAAAGAATATGTCAGCCTGCATTAACATCACCTAGCCCATAACCTTGCACAAAGTAGAAGCTCAAGAAAGGATACAATCAATGCTTTGTATTAAATTTAGAAGAAGCTCGGTATTCTCCAAAAGGAAATTGAAAATGTTATATAGCTGAGTCAGCCCTGTAGGAATCCTCTTGTTAAAACAGACCCTAGGTTGTGTTAACAAACACAGAGCCTCTCTGAAGAGCAAGGTCTCCACTCCCAGCATGTGTTTGGACAGGCTTGCTATGTATGTTAATATACAGTGTCAGTCCTGGGGTTCTGCACCCTTCATGCTAGAATAAATAAGTCACAATTCCTGCCATGTAGGAAAGGAAATTGATGGATGAATCTGGACAGGCACGGCAATACCTTATTATTCACCAAGGTCAGCCTCCTTGGAATACTGGTAATAATGACCGACACAGCCCTAACTAGATGCTTGGAACTGTTATAAGCATTTTACTTATACCTGCCTTTTTAAAAAAATAAAAATAAATAAAAGGAAAGGTGCAGGCAGGAATGGAGGTGAGCAGTCAGGTAGGCAGGAAGAGAAGGGAGGAGGAAGCATCTTTATTTTATTTTTATTTAGTTGTTCATATTAACTATCTCCCCCTGGACCCAGGACTTGAAGCAAGGGATACATGGCTTGCTCCTTAGGAGGCAATGGACCTAACTGCTGCTCCACCAGAGCCCACCTACACCTGGCATTTTAATGCACTGAAGGTCTCAACTGAAGGAACAGAGAGCCTCTGCAGTGTCAAATCCCTAAGTGCTTTGCGTTCTAACAATGAAAGGACTTTGTAGTGATTCCAGGAGAGAAGACATCAGGCCAGCCCCTCTCTCAGACTGGGGAATTAATGGACTCTGCCAGGTGCAATCAGGAAGCCCAGGGGACAGGACTTCTAATCGTTAGGTGAGCTCTTCGGGGCCATAAGGTAGCTTTTGTAATTTAAGAAGCTTCAGGGTACTGACTCAAACAAAAGGCAGTCCTGTCACCAATAAAGCAGGTTAATTCAGAAACAGCAACAAAAGGGCAATTTGGAAAGGAGTTTCATGGCAAGTCATGTGCACTTGCCGGGAATCGAAGCCAGCAACCAGCTCCATAAATTTTAAAGGGCCTTACTAGCCCCACTGACATCTTTTCCTTCCTTCTGCTGTGCGCCAGGCAGCAACAGCATTTCCAATTGAAGATGCAAGTCCTGCTGGGTCCTGTAGTTTGCTGATTACACATTTGTAGGAACTCTTCTTGCCACCTAACTTTATGCAAATCAAGTTCTGAATTTTAATTTTCCCAGAGCTGGTATTTCCACTCCTTTTGTGCTTTTACTGCTATAGAATCCTACATCATCTTTGCTCTCTCTAATGCCTCCTGCATTTTTTTGCTTCTGTTCATTTGCAAATACCTCCCTATCTGGGAGAAAAGCACTCAGTGCTAGGGGCTAGGACCCCAGTTGTTCTCCCCTCCTATCCTGACATCCACTAACTTGGGGCAATTATAGAAAAGGTCACCTCCCCCAGGGCTGGTCTGTGGAAAAAACCCTGCGGGTAGGTCACTACCAAAGAAGTAAATGAAGGGGCCTCTCATTTGCCTGGGACCTTCCCAAATCCTCTACCAAATGCCGTATTGTATTCTTCATTTATTTGCTTTCTTGTGAGATGTTTGCTTTAGTGTAAGACGTGGTCACATCCCCAGACACAAGCCTGAAGGATAACGAGTTGAACAGGAATCTATCCACCGTTTTCCCTGACCCCAGCTCTAAAGAAATCTGAAAAAAGAAGAAAAAAAAAAAAAAAGAAGAGGAGCAAGGCAGTCCTTCTAACCTCTGAATGTTTTTGACCTGTAACACCTGGAGAAAACCTGTCTACTTGGCAGTTCACACCTTAGAAAGTGTGTCTAAGCAAGAGAGTAAGACCCTCAATTGGTAGGGTAACCAAAACCCCCCTGTACAATTCTGCTGTGGGTCTGTGTTGTGGGAAATGGGAGAGGGGGCAGTAAACATCTTCAAATTACAAACAGAACCCTAAAGCTTGTTTCTCAACACCCCTAAGGCCTTTCTTTGTGTTGATTTATCAACATGCTTCTGAATTGGGAGCGGGAGAAACTCCTCCCTGTCTTTTAGCATCTTTCAGCATTAATGAAATGGCCTTATGGGGGGGTGGGGGGGAGATAACATTTTAATCTTCATGAATAAATAATAAGCATTACTGTTAAAAATTATTCTGCCCATAGTGACTGTCAAAAATGCAAATATTCATTGTTATTAAAGCATATACATGTTTTATGTGGTCAGGAAGAAAACACGTTCAAATACTAGCAATGGTTACATTGGAATAGCAGCTTCTTTCTCCGAGGATTTTGGAAAATCTTTTTCTTTAATACATGTATTATTTTATAATATAAGGGGTCAACATAAACTAAGGGGGAGATTTTATTAATGGTTCTATCCCTAGTACTTCCTTACTAGAAAACTCCTAATACTTGCTGCTTGAAATGAATAATCTGTAGGAAGACGTGAAATGTCAGGGTTCAAAATAGCAGAATCCACTGAAACGACAAAGCTAAATTGGTTAAAAAAAAAAAAAATCCCTGCTGTTCTTCTAAAACTATTTTCATTTGATTGTTCTCTATATAATTATTTTTCTGACCATTTGTATGAGTTTAGTGAAACTCTGAAGAACAAGCTATCATATTGCTTTAAGAAACAATAAAGAAGTTAATGCCATTTGCTAAAATCCCTAGGGAATTTTGAACCACTTAAGTTGCTTCTTACACAGAGTGGATTTTTAATTCTCCAGCTTTTTTTATTATTATGCATTTATATAACAGAGAAATACGCTTCTTGCTTCAACCAGATGGGGCACATATCAGCTCATGCCAGGTCAGCAGCAAAAATTGTGATTTAATTCTGATCATCCTCATTTCCCTGCAAGAGTAAGTTTGCCTGGCAAAAACCTTGCGTATTTGGTCAAATACTTTATTCTCGAATATGAGGAAACACCTGTGTTGAAGGAGAAAAAAAGAGTGACAAGTTGAAGAAAGACATATTCAAGTTCCCTTATTTGCCCTCATGATGCTAAGCCCACGCCAACTTCAATAGCATTTTCATCATCTATCTGTTCTCTAATCTTTCTCTCCCCAAATGTTTCTCCCTCCATGGGCTCCTCCTTCTTGGTCTGCTTCTGTCCAGGGCTATGTCTGGCAGGTCTGTGGTTCCCTCGGTTTTCTCCAGAAGACACGGCCGCACAATCCAGGGGAAGAGCTATGTGGCGGAAAATATTTCCCTGGTAACCCCTGGGACCGGGCAGAATCAGGTTTTACCAGTCAAACCACGGGATGGCTCCAGGCAGGATTCAGATCAACCACTGGCTTGCACATGAGGAAGCTGCAGCCCACAGGCTCTCCAAGGCCACAGAATGAGTCTATAGTAGATTTGACCAGGAGCCCAAATGCTTCCTTAACTCCTTCAGTTCCAAGTAGTGAGCAACTGACTGTCATCCATAGGTGATTGAACATTTCGGGTTCTCTGGTCGTTCAACAGGACCTCTCCCAGTGACTCTGCATGACTTTTTCCAACAACAAAGTTCAAATGTCGTAGATATGTAGAAGCATTAATTACTAGCAAGCTCATTCGATGGAATACTGAAAACCAACAATTGACAGGATAAAGTCTTGTTAACAAAGAGGGTGTGGCTGTTGGTATTTTCCAGAAATTCTCACAATAGTATTCCAAGCTCTCATTCTCTTCCAGAACCTTGTCTTTCTTCCATTAAGAGGTGATATCTATGTCCTCTTCCTTTGACTTGGGCAGACCTTTGTGACACCCTCGGTCAATGGAATGCTACAGATACTGCATTATTTCTGATGGTGGGTCATAAAGAGTAAAATGACCTCCTCTCTCTCTCTCTCTCTCTCTCTCTCTCTCTCTCTCTCTCTCTCTCTCTCTCTCTCTCTCTCTCTCTGAAGTTCTGAGTTTTCATGTAAGAAATCAGAGATATAGAGAAAGAGAGAAAGATGCCTCCTGGGGAATACCATCACCATCACTATTAGGGGCTTCCCAACTCTATTAACCAACATGAGAGTGAGTGAGTCTTCAGATGACTAGTCCCAGCCACTACCTGCCTGTAATGCATGAGGAACCTCAGTAAGTGCTAGAGACAAGAACCAGGAGACGAGTTGGGCTAGTAAGGACTGTCGTCACGGAAGTACCACTTGACTTGGGTCTCGGGGAATGAATAACAGTCCACCACACAGACAAAGGAAGAGGCTAGGCAGTCAGAGGTAGAAGAAACTGAGACTGAGAGACATGAATCAGCCACAGAACATGCAAGAGGTTCTGGTGGTAGAAATGAAGGTGTCCATTTACAGAGCCAAGGAAGGATGTGGCAAAAGGAGATGATAATCTCAGTCTCACTGGAGAAAGATCATTCTGACTGCAGTGGAGAGGGCCAGAGGAGTGGGGGCGGGAGGAGGGGGCCAGTGGGGGAGTCAAGACTAGTTAATGCTCTTCTTGTATGTATTACTATTGTTAATATGCTGACTGATCAAGGATTGAGTATAATTAAAATATGACTTACGCTGATAATGTTACATGAAAGCAACCACTTGCTTACTAGGACATTGATAAAGAGACTAAGCAAGGATAGAGAAAAGAACACTGGGACAAGCTAGGGTAGCACTGATAAAAGTCCCTCTCTGCCAAAGAGACCATGTCTGAAAACTAATCAGTGACACTGATATAAACCTAACTGAACGGAGAGGCCAAATCCCAAAACTTGATAGGTGCCTCTGATAACACCCCTTCCAAAGCAGTGTAAACATAGAAGCTCAATTAAGTTCAACTGAGATGCTCTGGACTCCATGCCTGTGAAGGCTCCTGAGCCTTCTCCACATTCCAGCACCTGCCACTGGAGGCTTTGCCCAGAGAAGCCCCACTCGCACCCCCCTAAGGAGCTAAACCTGCCAGGAAAGTTCTAGACTCAAGTTCTGCTGTTGTCAAGCTGTTCTCCTGAAACTTGTGTTCATGGTTTGTAATGCCCCCCTTTTTATGGCTAATTGAATTATACACCTAAGATCTCATAATGTGAATTTTACACAATAAATCATATTGTCATTATATGTGATTGACTTGAGTCGTAGTGAAATCTTTCCACATGAGAGCTAAACTTCCCATTACATAACATCTATAGATGCAGTTCAGGTGAGAAGTGATATACGTCCAAATTAAGGCAGTAGCAGTTGACATGAGAGAAGATGGCAGTGGCAGGTAGAAAGTGGCTTGGAAAGGACTCCGTCCATTTTTAAGGATAAGAGAGAAGAAATCTGATTAGATCAAGGTTTCTAGGAAAGGGAAAGGGAGGGTGGTGATTCACTGACCTTGAATTGCAAGTGCACTGGGAGGGGGGAGGGCAGGTGGATTCGTGCTTTTCCCATACATTCTGTTTCCAGCAGGAAGGCTCAGGGACCAGGACAATGTATATCATGCCTCATCAGCAACAGAGACATTTTTAAGTCCATAAAGAATAAATGCAATGGAAGAATAAGTGCTATCACAAAGTACAGAATTCTGGAGAACACCGGCCTTTGAGAAATGGACAGATGAAGCAAACACTAAAAACAAAAACAGAAAGAAAGTGCAGAGAAGTAGAAGACAGGTCCAGGAATCAGAGCCAAGAGCTCACCTCTCCGTGGCCTAGGCCAGCAGCTCTGAAGGACACTCTCTCTGATGGGGTCTAGATGCTTCCTCCCTTTCCTTGCTTCAATCTTTTGCAGCTATTCATTAAACATTTGAGGAGGGGGCCAGTAGAAAAACTTGAGCACTAATTTATCACTTAGGGGCAATAATAACCATAAAATACCTGTTATTCCTGTCTAGTTTACCCAGAATTTTAATAGTTTTGGCCAGAGATTGGCTTGATTCTTTAGATATTCATTATGATTGTCAGTAAGAGCACACTTGAAATGCAGAAGCAGAGTGTTGTGACCTTTGGATTTGGCCCACTCGATACAGTAAGCGGACCTACAGGTATATTCAAATTCCTGGAGGGCACAAAGAACAGTGAGCTTGCACATTTTTCAGAATACTGAGGAATCCTGAGATCTGCCAGCACTTAAAGAATATTGATGGTTCCCTCCTAGAATTGTTGGACTTTGAAAGCACCTTAGACGTCATCAGCCCCGACCTCTACAACTTAGAGACTTTGGGTGGTGTCATTAGATGGCAGGGAGCAGGGAGTTTCAATTCAACTGGAAGCAGAACAAATGGGAGAAACTTGCTTCTCTGCAGAGCTGACCTGCAGGTGCATATAAATTATTGATGAGAACTCCGCTTGATGAATTTGGGGGTAAAGGTGGGTTGGCCAGAGATGAATCATAGACTTTCTTTTCACTAAAGTGCCCAGGGCCAGAACTCACATTTTCCAGATGAAGAAACAAAGAACTTCAGAAGTTAAACAACTCACCCAAGGTCAAAGGCAAACTAATACCAGAGTGGGTTTGATTCTTGGGACTGAGTCCTGGGGCTCATTTCCTTCTGCCAAATCTCCTCCAGGCATTGCTGGTTTTATCTTATGTGTTTTATATCAAATATCATAAACATAGAAAACATAAGACATTGTTGACTAATACTTTTCCAACATCAGCCGCCACTGGCGTTAAGGAATTTTTTTTTTTACGTTTCCAGTGTCCCTCAAATGTGATTGTGAATATGCAAGCAGAATGCATACTGCATAGAATCAATCTAATGTATCTTAGAATAAGCTGCATATTGTATCCTCAAAACAGGCTTGAAAACTTCAGTAAAACTTGATCTCTGAAGAGAAAATGTAATTGTTAACTGCTTCTCAAAATCGAATTCTCTTTATGTTTTTCAAAACAAGGATCATAATGGGTTACCAGGAACTTGGCCATTGCAGCCTAGAGTTGTTCTCCGCACAGTGGCCCCATGAGCAGACAGGACTGCCAGCATCTGCTTGCAATTCCGCTCTCTGATTGCTGTCCCCCTGTTCTTCCCAAACTGTTCATGGTCCACAAGATCTCCTGTTTACTTTGCTAGCTAGCTTTCTCAGGTTTTGTTCTCTCCTGCCTCTCACCCCTATTGCTGCTTCCCTAAGAATGACCGAATGCTCTTAATGTAACCCCACTCATCCAGACAGCTGGCATCATCTTTCCTCTGGTCTCTTTAGTCAGTCTCTCAGTCCTCCAATCAATGTAAGCACTATTGCCAGTTTGGGTTTCTAAAGCAAAAGTGTGTAGATCAATTCCTGTTTTTGTTTGAGTTCCCCCCCAAACAGAGCCTGAAACAAGAATTTGGGTGTGGGTGGTGCATTTGGGAAATGACCTCAGGATAGTGAGAGTGACAGTAAGCAAGGAAGGGAGGAAGCCAACAGGATGCTGGGGTGCTGCCCAATCCAGTGAAAGCCTGAATCCTCACTCCTAACTGCTGGTAGTCTCCTTGATTGCTGGCTCTTAGCTGAGGTCCTCCCTCAGGAACTGCTCTCAGCACTGGAGAGCAGCCTCGCCCCAGGTCCTTAAGGGCAGTTCACATCCATTGACTGAGCAGTGAAGGGCTTAAAGGCTTGTCCTCAGCCTGGTCTCTGGTCAACTCTGAAGGACTGACCTAGCTCCAGAAGTTTCTGATGGGATCCTCTGAGGTTGAAATTGCACAGCTATTCACCAGCTCCTCTCACCCAGTACTGCCTTCTTTTGCTCTCTCACAGGCATTGGTTTCGAGGAAACCCCCCAAGTCTCCTGTAAGCAAATCTCTGTTTTCCAAGTAATGTCTCCTAAGATAACCAATACAGCTATATTAATGAGCAAGGTACTGCTGTGGGTAACTGAGGCTCAGTCTTGCTAGGGACCCTTTGGGAAGCTGGGTGGACATGAGCACTGGCCCATCAAAGCACAACTGAAGTTTTCCTCATTGGTCCTGAAGCAATAATGCCCTGACATTTCCATCCTGCCTCATACACAGCTAGGCACACTGCTTTGGCGAGAGAATGCTCTCAGGCAGAGAAATGCAGACAGACATCTGCTTGAGGGAAATTGTCTGCAGGCAACCTCCAGGGTGGACCGAAGGGGATCCGGACAGAGAACACTAACAGCGTCTGCTACGATTCTCCTCATCAAACATCATCTGTGCCTACCCATTTTCTACAGCAGGAGTCACAAGCTCACAGAGAAAAGTCTTGTCAATCAGCAAAGTGATTGGTTTGCCAAACAGCATTTCTGCTATTTTGAATTTGAAGTCTTTAGAAAGAACAGTCACATCCAGCGCCCCTGCCCATTTAGTGCTTACCCGGCTTCCAAAAACATTTGAAATACGAACCTGGTGTAGAAAAGAAAGTTCACCCCTCTCTTGGGCTTACCCCAGAGGACACAAAATTGCTTATCAGAAAAAATACCTGAGCCCTGTGCTCAGAGCAGCACAGCTAGCAGTAGCCAAGACATGGAAACAACGTAAATGTTCATCAACAGCGGACTGAATAAAGAAAATGTGGCCTATATACTCAACGGAATTCTACAGCTGCTGAAAACAAAAATAAAAAAAGAAAGAAACTGTGTCCTTTGCAACACTCTGGATGGAATTGGAAGGGATCATGTTAAGTGAAATAAGTCAGAAAAAAAAGAGAAATAAGGATGATTTCACTCATATATGGAATGCAATGAAATGAAACAGACAAACCCCAGTGAAAACTCACAAGACACAAGATGATGACTTGCGGGGGGCGGGGAGGGATGGACAGAGGGGAAGGTGGGGATGAAGGACCCTGGAGCTCTGCTGGAGGGTCTGGTGCGAAATATAGATTGAGATGCAATGTCAGTGTCTAAAAATGAATGTAGCATTGTGAACCAAAGAGATAATAAATATCAACAGTTAAAAAATGATACATTTACTAATGCAAAATGGAAATAAACTTGATCTGTATATTGTGACATTGTTAAATTCACTTAATATTTCTTGTGATTCATTTGTAGAATCCTTTGAATTTCTACATATAAAATCATGTCAACTGTGGCTAAAGGCAATTTTGTTGTTCTCTTTCTGTCTACACTCTCAAAACTGTGTTTGCCTTTTACTGGCTAGGACTTGAATTAAGTTGATTAGTATCAGCGAGAAGAGATGTCTTTTCCTTTTTCAAGAATTTTTAAAAGGGCCTCACTTTTTCACCATTAAGTCTCATGTTAGCTGAGATCATTTTAAAGAAACACCTTGTCAACTCGAGGCATGTTCTACTATTTCTAATTTGCTGACAGCTTACTTTCAAGAATATATTGAATTCTTTCAAAGGTGTTCCTGCTTCTATTCAGATGGTCATGAGTTTGATTCTTTGTCCTGTTAGACTGTCAATTACAATATTGGTTTTTGAATGTTGAAGTAATCTTATATTTATGGAATAAATACCACTTGGCCCTGCCGTATTATGCTTATTTTTTTAATATTGAGAAGAAGGAAGAATGTAAGACGGGCAGCAGGCAAGAAGGAAAAAAGGTAGAGAGAGGCAGAAGAAACATTTCATCCATTTACTTGTCTGTTGTTCATTTTGGTTGTCCCTTCCTACACACCCTGGCATGAGCCTAGTTCTTGGGTTCGTGTGGGCTATACGCCAGGCTCACGCTTAATGCTTGGGGGTCCGCAGGTGACATCATACATCATGCTTTTAAAACATTGCTGAATTTATTTGATAATATTATGCCCATCTATATCCCTGAGAGATACTGGTAACTCATGGACATAAACACTCTTATAAGGTCTTAATCAGATAGTGCTGCCTATTAGTTTCTGAAAGTGTTAGGGGAAGGTTGTTATTATTTCTTCATTACATGTTTAAAATTCATCAACATAGTTATCTGAATGTAATAATTTCTTCTTTGTTGGTTTTAATTATGAATTCAATTTCCTTTACTATTTAGTACATTTATCTTTTTTGTTTTTTATTTTGATTTTTTAAAGGAAAGGTATAGACAGGGGATGAAGGGGAGCAGGCAGACAGGAAGAGAGGGGAGGAAGAAGCACTTTATTTATCTTATTCAGTGTTCATCGTTGGTTGTTTCCCCGGCCCTGCATCTTGACTGGAGACCTTGGGATGTAAGTGACCTATGCCTGGTTTAAACTGCTAGGTCACCAGGGCACGACATGGATTCATTTTCTTTAGTAAATTCAAGACTAATAAACTAATAAAGTTTTCATTTCTCATTTGAACAAAAAAGAAAACAATGTCCAGACTTCTTTGACCACACACTTGGTATCTTTAATGGCCTGTTATCAAGCAAGTTTTCCAATTCTTCTAGGCATTTCCTTCAAATCAGATTCATCTAGCTTAAGTGTGTGTGCATAAAACAAACAAAAGTCTAGTTGTACAATTCTTTTCCAGAGATTTCCACTGACCAGAAGATGTAGCTGAGTCTTCCTGGTAAAGCATACAAAGCCAGGCACTATGAGGTCAACCCCTGGCTCAGCTCTCACAGCCCTCCTCCATGCCTCACATTTCATCCACACGAAATGTCTGTCGATCCTCAATCTTCCAGATTATCCCACATCTAGCTGAGTTTCCTTCTCCCTCTGAAAAGTTTCACACTGTTTTCTCCACCTAGAAAATTCCTTTCAAGGATCAGCTCAGATTCCACCTCTCTGGCACAGCAGGAGAAAGGAGCCCTGCCTTCTTTGCTCTGAGTTCCTGGTACAGATTCTGCTACAGCAAGATCTCTGTGTTGTTATATTTATCTCTTTACATGTCTGTCTCCCCCAGCAGACCCTGACCTACTCAAAGCAATGTTTAATCTTCTATCTCTGTATGCCCAAGGTCTAGAATACTGGTTACAATATGCCAGCTGGACAATGGCTGGAAGGAAAGGAAAAAGGGAGGGAGGGAAGGAGGAGAAGAAAGGAAGAAGAAGGAAGGAAGTTCGGATAAATGGACAGTTGGATGGATGGGTGGGTGGGTGGATGGGTACGTGGATGTCAATCTAGTTGCTAATTTTCTAAGAGTATGAAAATGTTTTCTCATCAGAAGGTGCTGCTTTCTCTCTTTCACTGTTTGACTCCCATCCACTTTTTACCTTTTGCTAAATAAACATGACCAATTAGAAGTTCTCAGCTAGAGGACCTTGACCATTTCTGTTGGAGTGGGTTCCTGCCACTTGAACCACAGAAAGTGCCTATGTGCAGGATAGAGGCGCTACTCCAGAGACCAAGAATCTTTAACTCAGAGTAACATTCTGCTTAATACTATCTGCCCTTAAACTCACAAGCTTCCTGGTCCCTCCCTGCTTGCCTTGAAGACAGCTCGCTCTCAGCTCTGGGTCCCTTTCAACTTCAGAAATGCTGTTGTCAACAATTATATATAAATATATATATATATATGTATATAGATATAATGTATCACTCATATAGATATATGTATATGTATGTATATATACCATTCCTAACTTTGCTCTGTGGATACCTGGCTTAGCATGGCAAGGTAGAAGACACTACCTGAAATAGAGGTGCCCAGTGGCTCTAGTCAACACTCAAGAGTTTAGATGCATGTCTTTTCTGGTGATTGCCGCAATATCTTCATCCAGTTCAATCTAAAAGCTGTCAGTGGTCTGACCAATAAAGGGGAACAGAAAGAAAGAATCCTCCACTAAAAAAACCAGCAGGTAATCTTCCTTTTTCTTTTTCATTCAAAATTGTCTCTGATTGGACAGTCATAATCATTCCTTTCCATTCAGTCAACAGACACTGTCTGCTCTGGGAAGGCCAGAGATGAAGAGAGAAGACACTGTTCTTCCCTACAAGGACTTTCTTTCCACTTGGGGAGAACAAACCACAAACAAGAAATGAAATAGAAATGGAAGTAATTGCAGATAGTGACAATTGCTGTGACTAAAGAGACAGGATCTAGGTGGGTCAAGGTGTGGGGACCTGAGGGGCCATCTCCAGGTAGTGACTCCACAGTTGAACCCAGGAGGATAAGGCTTCAGAGGGAAAGAAATTTGGACTGGTAGCTGTTTTTCCACACTCAGGGCAGGAAGTCTGCCAGGGCTCTGGGCATAGTATCTGTTCAGACACACTTACTAAACCTAGAGCAGAAATGTAGCTGGGTCCTTGAGAAACAGGCTGGGCATCTAGCTTTTGCCATGTGCAAACAGAAACAATACTGAGAGGCAGTGGATGGGAATAGTGACCTTTGAAACTGGATCCCTAGGGAATGATGGTGACAGCTGGACAGTGAGATGCTTTGGGTGACATTCATACTCCTGGTTTGGTCTGGAGGTGTCTCCAGCTCAGCACGCACAGTTTGAGAGTTTCATGGCTTAGTGATAGCTTGCAGCCCATGTTGGAGGATTAGC
Organism: Solenodon paradoxus; assembly: GCA_004363575.1. Classification (NCBI taxonomy): domain Eukaryota; kingdom Metazoa; phylum Chordata; class Mammalia; order Eulipotyphla; family Solenodontidae; genus Solenodon; species Solenodon paradoxus. The sequence goes on along the minus strand of RJWH01006886.1, from coordinate 33,201 downwards.
TCCAGCAGTGCTGATGCATCACTAGATGCATAAGCGCTCTGCCCTCGACTGCAATGAATGCTGCAGCCGAAGAGCATTCACGAGAGTCAGCGCTTCCCAGGCTAAGATGCAAACATTAAAATGCAACTAGGAAAAGGAGACTGTACTCTTCCTTTCTGACGGGAAATTTTCCCAACACATCTTTGATCCATATGGGTAACTTGATAAAAACCCTTCCTCCCCAATAAGGGGTTTTATGAGAGACTTACATTTTGCCCTTTATATAAGAAGCAACTGAAAGCCAAAAGCCACTCCATCCAGTGCTCCTGTGAAAACGATCAACAGTCTCTCCACATTGCGGTCTGACAGCTCTTGTAACATGGGGACAGTGCCAGAGCTGAGTTCCGAGTTTCCATGTTTTACATTCTGATGTTTTCCAGCATCTTCTGTTGTTTGATATTTGCTTCAAGGCCTTCAGGAGAGGAGACGTATTGCCAAACTCAGTAGCTAATGTTTGACTTTATAACCAATTAAACAACCATCTGTTGCTTTGCTCCAGAGAATGAGAAAGCATTGTTTAATTGCTGGAGGGATAGAAACGGAGAAGGTGCACCAGGGGGATGGCATTCTGACTTCAGTTCAGGGGCCCCAGACAGCACACTACTCAGGAGCCCAGCCCAGTGGCTTGTTTGTGGTCTGTGGGCTCCCTCTCTCCTCTGCCCAGGGGTGAGCACTGCACCTGCTGGAGTTCAGACTCCCTTGAGCTGCGAGCTCAGTACCCGCCAGCACAGATGGATGGACAACCGATTTCATATTGAATGAATGAGTGGTGAATTTTAATACTCAGAACCCTATTTAAATGAGAGCAGGAGGCTAGAAGGAGGGTGTCTGTGTACGCAGCAGTCCGCAGACAGCAGGACCTAACATGCCTCGCATCTTCCACCAGACATGACGTTGTTTCCCCTGCAGGGGAAGATCCTACAGAAGCTATATTGGGGGTTGTCAGACATGGATTTGAGGACATCCATGTGCCTCTCACCATGAATACAGTCTCCAGTCTGCCCTCTCTTGTTGTTTTGTTTCAGAATACACTGTTTGTTGTTGGAGTAGCTGCCTTTGCTTGAGGTTAACTCAATGAATGAATGAACAGATGAATGAATGAGTGAATGAACAGATGAATGAATGAGTGAATAAATGAATGAATGAATTTCAATCCCATAAAGGTGGAAATTCTTCCTCTTTCCTCCCCTCCCTCCTCTCCCCTCCCCGGCCCTCCTCTTACTTCTCTCCTCTCCTCTCTTTCCTTAAATAATAAAAATGAATTCTCGGACTGTTCTGGAGTCCAGAAGGCCAAAATCAAGGTGTCAGCAAGAACAGAATCCCTCTGGAGGCTCTAGAGGAGGATCCTTCCCTCTTCCAGCATTTGGTGGCTGCATCATGGCACTCTGCACTATCTGCTTCTGTCTTCTCTGTGCTTCTGTCAAAACTCCTCTATTTCTGCAAGAAGTCAGGATTTTCCCTTTCGACCCTGCACAAAAAATGTTAACGCAGCTTGGGTTCATTTCTAGCTCTCAAGCAGGCATCAAGGAAGCCATGTCTTGTTTCTCTAGGTCTGTGGTGTCAGGATGCTATTCGCATGCCGGTATCTTCTGTGCACCTTGAGCAGCTGATTTGCTCTCTTCCATTTGGTTCTACTTCTGCCGTGGTGACTTGGCCCTGTACGAGGGTAGAAGGAGGCATCTTTCTGACTGTCCTGTGCTAGCAAAAGGTGGTTTCCTTCCTTGCAATCCATGGAGAAGCTACTAGTGCCCAGAATTCCATCATGCATAATTCATGTCCCATTTCTATTAGAATATCTTCTCTAAAACCAAAACTATGTTGTTGGTTTTTTTTTTTTAAATCTTTCCATACAGTAAAATGCAAAGATGTGGGAAACATGTCTGTAAGGGTCTGTAAGGGAAGTGCTGGGTTAAACAAGCAGCCAGATTGCCTGCTTGTAGAATTTGTCCATTTCAGTGTGCTATCAAGGGCTGTGCATCTCCAAATAGGATTATAGTTTTTCCTTCTCCTCCTAGGACAGACTCAATGAACTCTGTGGGGAATAGCATAGAACTTCTTTATTCTCTTGCCTTGCTTCTTTAGCATATTTTTAGAGCACAGTTCTCTAAATAGAAGATGATTGTCCCTCAACCAATTTTGACTATCTCTCTTCATTTTAAAGATCTGATTTAAATAAGTAGGCATTAAATCATTTTGAAATTAAAATTAAATACATGTAAATGTTTGGCAAAGAGGGTCTTGGGAAGTTTCAGGTCCCTGAGCACTTTTATAAAAAGGGGAGTGACTGTCCAAGTCCTGTCTCCCTGGGGAGGGTGGGGTTCCTGTGAACAGGAGGCCTGGGCGTAAGGTCTGGAAGTTTCCGTATGATTGTTCAATTGAAAGCAGGTGCAGGGATCAGGAAAGCACTAGAAACATTTATTCAGGTAAAGGTATTTCCAGAATTCTTAGCATTGCAAACACGTGACTTTGTGTTTTCACTTGTTTGGTTGTATTTTTTACTTGCTTCTGCAACATTTCCTCTTATTCATAAAAAATGTCAGATGGCATATATTCTTGCTTTAAATTGGAGTGAATGAGAATTAAAGTTAGTTTTTGTTTTGTCAGGATGTCTTTGAGGCTGGTATGACCCCCTTGAGAAAATAGTCTGTTTTGAGATCCCAGTAGTCTTCAAGGCACAAAGTCAGCAGAACATAGAATTCATGTGTCCTGGTTCCCTGATCACCACCCCTCTCCTGGGTCCCTGCAAGAGTCACTTCACATGCCGCCTGTGACAATACCAGCCCTGTCTTGGGTCATGACAGGGGGCGCCGAGATGAGAAGACAGGGGTCCGTCACCAGGAGCCTCCTCTCTTCTACCCCAAACCACAGGCCCATGTGTGACACCTCACTTGCACACTACAGCTCAGTGCCCCCGGGTTATGACAGTCAGAAGCCAGCAGATTTTCTGCTGCCTTGCCTGAGTCACCCATCCCAACCAACTTTCACAAAGCAATTTGTGATCAAATGAATTCCTTCTGACTTCCTCTGCAAGTTCCTGCCTTCACTGCATGCATAACAGGTTATTTTATTTATTTCTTGTTTTCTGATGTCTCAGGATGTGGGGTGTACTTTAGAATTGTTTGTAGGCGGTCTCTTCCCTGTCAGTCTTCCCCTCTGAAAACTGATATTTGGCATCTGTTCATTCATTGTGTGGCCTTTCCCTTTTGCCCTGCACAGCCTCAGAGAGCTACCTCCCCACATGCTTCCTGCCTCCCTCCCTGTCTCTCCAGCCCTCTGGTTCCCTTCCCCACCTCCCAGATTTCCTTCCTGCCTGCTCTGCTGGAGCAGGCAGGGAGATGCTCTGCTGGAGCAGGCAGGGAGACTGCAAACCTCTTCTCTCCCAGCCAGAGCCCCAGCCTCACGTAATCTATTCACCATCTCCTAACCGCCCGCTTGACAGTCTAATTGAAGGAAGAGCTATGTTTGCAAAATCCAAAATGTATTCTGCTGGGGCCCCTGTGAAGGCCCTAAAATTCAATTTAACAGACCAGAGAAGCAAGACAAGAAGTCCGGGAGGTGAAACTATCAGCCTTTTTCATCTGCTGGTTCTGAGCTGCAGCCTGGTGTACTGGAAATAGCTTGAGCTGTGGGGTCAGACAGATTTGATTTTGAATCAAGACTCTGCCATTTGCTGCTGTGTGTCCTTCGGTGAATGACTTAACTTCTCTGAGCCTCGGTTTTCTTATTTATACAAGAGTATTTATAGAAACACCTGCCTTTCAGGATATTAGTATAAATATGTAAAGTGCCGCATGCTGAGCAAATGCTCAAAAAATGAACATCCTTATTGTTTAGACTGAGCCTGTGACATGGAAAACAGAACAGAAGCAGAGGAGCTGGCAAGAGAGCTCAGCTCAGCGTGCCATGGAGGTCACCGCTTTCACTCTCTTTGAGCTGACCAGCCGGCTGGACAAATGATGGTGCCGAGGTGGCCCACACCGCCCAGAGCTGCGTCTCCCAAGGCTTCCCCCACATTCCTGCTCCTGTCCGACAGAGCACAGGGCGTCATCTTGGAGACTGGAGCCTGGGTACCTGTTTCTCATCTGAAATGACCCTGTGCCGTTTATTTCTTGCCTGGTACCACGTGAAACTAGGTCCCTGCCCGCCCTGTGGCGACTCATACTGAATGCAGCAAAAAGCACCATCAAGACCCCTGGAAGTTGCTCCAAGAGAAAGTGAAATCCTTGTAGGAGGACTCAGTGGCCTGCTGCAGAATGCAAACTGCTTTGCTTGCCCTTCCTGACAAAGAGCATCCCAAAGCTGCCAGAAGTGGGCTTGATGAAGTGGTAGAGAGGAGGCAGAGGAGACCAATGACTCATTTCCTGCCTCCTTTCTTGGAAATGCAAGGTGACAAGAGGAAGATAGCACACTCTCTTCTCCACGCTGTCTGAAACCTGCTGTGGATAATTTTGGTTATGGCTTATTCCTGCCCCGTACCCATTTCCTGACCGCTCCCTTTAATTTGGTGACACACAGTCCCCTCTACAGAGAAATGAGCATGGAGCTAGGTTGAGCCAGCCCCGCCACATTCCTTCCTGGGAGCTTTGTGTTCTGATAGCAGGCGACAGCTGTCCCCTTGCCTCTGTGCTTTAAGCGAGGTTGGTGTGGACTCACAAAAGGGAGAAGACGCCATGCTGAAAAGTTGATCCTGAGAACAACCCCACCCCTGCCTTCCATGGATTTGGTGATAGGACCTCATTCATTTCTTCGTGTGTGTTTGATTAAGCCAGTAGGAGGAGAGTTTCTGTCTTCCACTACTTTCTGCGTTCCCAACTCATCAAGTACCAAGCAGAAAAACTATGGAATCCGTGAATGCAGGCAATGATCCTGACCTCTGAATTTGCTCAAGGTTTGATAAAAAGATGTCAGTTAGCATGAGCCAAATCTGCTTGTTCAGGAGGAAATTATTTTTGTTACTAGAACCCTTAAAAATCTTTAAAGAATCCTGAACTGTCCCATGTCCTCAGACTCTTCCAGACTAAACCCCTTTGGTTCTGCCTTGCTCCCAGGTGCCATGTTAAAGCCGTGTCTCCACCTGGTGTTGGAAATTCACTGGCCTTTTTATTAGTGGGTATTTGCTTTGCCTTTAGCCATTCTTAGCTGTGGGGCATTGACATTCACGAGCCTCTTCCTTGCTGTGAAGACTGGCTTTTTGGCGCCTGTCAGACCATCACAGTCGGCCTCAGGTGGAGGCAGACAAACCAGGAGTCTACTCAGTCCCAAATGAAACTGCATCTGAATCTATGTCTTTCAACAAGCCATGCACCCTTTCTGGGTCTCTGTTTCCTGACCTGTAGCAGAGGGTGCTAGACTAGAAGACACACAGTTCTCTTAACTCAAGTAGGCTACGAATCCTTCAATATGATTTATAAACTAAAGTCTTGGCATTTGGAGTGAAATGAAGGCACAAAGACTGGTATGTTGAGCTCTTCCACCTGAGCAAACACTCCGCCTACAAAGTGTAAATTCCTACTAGCAAGGAAAACAATGGGACCACCCTTGGAGTCGGAGGGGTGAGGCTTGAGAAGTCTTGCCAGGGAGACCTCTCTTCTCAGCAGCAAATAACCCTGTCACTGCCAGATGAGAGGATCATTAAAACCACAGAGAAAGTGAGCACATAAAAAGACTTGGACAAGTTCTGTTAGATCTTCATCAGGAGCTACATTAGCATGGCAGATAATCAGTCTCACTGCCATGTTTTGTGCTGTGGTGGAATTTGGTAAGAAAATTGGGAAGTGTTAGGACAGGAGGTCATATACACATGAAAGGCAACTTGGCTGAGTATGAAATTGTTTTAGATGCTTCTTCTTGGTTTTCTGACAGTACTACAGAGGTCGGAAGCTGAGAGGGTAAGTTATTTCCTGAATGACACTTGGAAGCATTTTCCTTTTTTCTCCTTGTAATTAAATGTATTGTCAGGGTCTATTCAGATGCAGGTCTTTGTTTTTTTTCTTCTTCTCAGGAAAGGTACAGGTAGGAATGAAATGAAGGTAGATAGGCAAACAGGAAGGAAGAGAGAAGAGGAGGAAGTGCTTTATTTATTTGTTTTTTTCATTTAGCTGCTCACATTCCTTGTTCACCCTGACCCCAGGTCTTGAACCCTAGACCTTGAGATGCATGTGGGACTACTTCGAGGTGTATTAGACCACTAGGCCACCAGAGCGCACCCAGATGCAGGTCTTTTTAACTTGGTTTTATTTGGAATTTTATTTTCAGATGGGCTTCTTTCACTTAGTAGTAGGCAAGTATGATTCCACCATATCTTTTCACAAATTGGCAGCTCATTTCATTTTATGTTAAACAATATTCCATTACCTGGATGTACCATTGTTTTTATCTGCTCCCCTAGTGCAGGATATATTGTTTATATCCAAGTTTTAGCAATTAATAAAGTTGCTATAAAAACACCTGTGCATAGGTTTTTGTGTGGACTAAGTTTTCAAATTCTTTAAATCCTATGGTAAGAGCATGTTTAGTTTTGTAAGAAACCATCTTGCTATGATATTAGAAATCTGTATACCTCTTGTGGGGAAGAGTGGCAGGAAATGGGAAGCTAAGGGGCTTCTGTGATGCTAATTGATAGATATTGTGATGATTTATTAATCTATACACTTATACTTCATCACTTTTCAAAATGAAGACTATATTTTTACTACATTTACCACTAAAATGGTTATGTAGCAGAACTACTTAAGCAAGAGTAAAACTTTGTAGGATAATGCACATATTTCTAAATTAAATATTCTAAATTTTAAAAAATATCAGTCTTGCTAACTTTTCACCTGCATCTTTACTGTGTGTAGTTTTCTGTAATTCATAAAGACTATGATTTTCATAATCAAAAAGATCTTAAAGTTTTCTTTTGTTTTTATAGTAAAGCTATGTCAGAGAGCTGTTTCTTTGCAAAATCTTGAAAAAGTATTCCTCTTCCTTTTTCATGAGCTACATTTTAATTGTTTCTGTTCATCTACCCTTAAGTGAGGGAGTGTTTGGCAAGCTAGTGCTGTCTGTGGAATATTGACCTTATGTTTAATAGTTTATGTCAGCATATTAATTTGTGCTTTCTTCTGACCCTCCCCAGCCATTACACCAGAGGTGGAGGTGGGTCTTTTTTACCTAAACTTGTGCCTTTTTAAGTCCTAATGAGGTGCTAAGAACTCCTCCATGTTCCAGGAGCCTCTGAAGAAATTGCACCCATCCAAGCCTTTTAGGAATTTTGGATCCTTCCAGAATGGTTTCAGTGTCCACGACTAGCAGCTGGAGTTCTACACTTCTGTGCACTTGCAAAAAGTCCCAGAGCCTTTGAGAGTGAGATCTGATGTTTCTTGGGGTTATAGAAACAGACACCTTGCTCAAGCATATGGGGCTTCAATCTGGGGGCACATGAGCTTCACATCAGGTCTGCTAAGGGAATGTCACCAAACCTGCCATGAGCAGCTGCTCCATGGGACAGCGGGGACCTGACTGTCACAGGGGAGGGCCAGCAGAGGAGCAGCAGGGAGGAGAAAAACCACAGTGTAAGAACAAAGAACTTATTTCTAATTCGCAGGGCTGTGTAAGCAACTGACATTAAACTTCTTGCTGGCTTTTTTTAGGTGGAGGGTTTAGATCCAGAATTCACTGTATTTAGAATACTTCAGAAATCTGACTTTTGTTGAACTTAAATTTTGTGGAGCAAGTCATCTGGTTACACATAAAATGGTACAGGCAATCTTCAGAGTAACGCAACCAGGCAGGCCTTAGTATTCCCATTTTACAGGTAAGGGAATAGAGGCACAGAACTTTTCCGAGGTGGACAACATTCTAATCCAGGACCACAGATGACTGAGCACTTAACCAACTACATCTCACTGTCTCTCCAGTATATGAGAGTTTTATGTGTCCTCTTAGGAATTGTGGCAGGAAGGTAACCAAAAATCTCCTCCACTATTTTATAGCATGTTTCTTCTTCTTATAACCTTTGATTTTGAATTGTCCCTGAAAGTTGATAGAGAATACCGATTTCTAAGAGAAATGCTTATTTACTAATCTTAGGAGCAAGAGATACCTAAAATTTATAAACTAAGGAGCAACACCAAAAAAGTAAAGAAAGAAAGGAAAGAAAAAGAACTAGAGGCAAAGTCAAGTGAGAGAGACAGGTGATGACCTTTTCGGGAACAATGAGCATTGAGAAAAATAGGGGACAATAGACTTTCCATTTGAGGGAAACTGCATTGGAAGTTGAAGATGACCCAAGAATTAACAGGAGAATTAAGAATAAGGCGAAGTATCTAGGTTTAAGTTTTAAAAAATATGGCTATGCCCATTTCTAAGGCTTAGATGGAAACAATGTCCAAGTTTGGTTTTGTATATTTTATAGCCTTGGCTGCTTACCAAGTAAGACTCACGCTAATAGTTCGTTATCAGGTTGTTGTTTTTGGTGAAGTGTAATTTTATAACAAATGCAAGTAGCCTTTCTAACAAATGCGCTATTGTCCTCTACATATGCAGTTGGCGAAATAAGGGCATTCCACCACGGCCCCCTTTCTGTTCTCCCAGATGTGTGCCTCTTTGGGAACAAGAGCAAGACAAGGGGTAGCGAAGAAAACTTCTCAACTTGTGGGGACATCCTAGCTTTAACAGCTCCGTTTCTAGTTCCAACACAGCCTGTGGCGCTGTGTGCAGAAATCGTTACCATGCGTTTGGAGAAGGAAGAATGCTGCCTTTAAGTCAGAATTCTCTAGAGGATATTAAATGATCATAAGGAAAACCATGAAGTCAGTTCAGCTTCTGATGCTTACATTTCAAAGAAAAAGGAGTAATGGAAAACTCAAAGTTGTTCAAGAATATAGTGGTGCACATTTAGATATCCCTGCACATAAATCCTCAGTTCTTTTCCTCATCCCTCAAGTGAGTCATTGTTTTCTTAATATGAATTATATTATTGCCTGTTTCTAAGAATATGATCCAGGCAATTTTGTAAATATCAGGATGGAACCAGCTGAAATACAATTGCTTACACAAAACCCGACAGGTTCACAGTAGCCAAGATATTTGGCTCGAGAGGCACACTCAGAAACAGTGCAGAGCAAAGGTAGGCAATCGCCAAGCTATCACAATTCTACAAGCAGCCTGACAGATATTTTGGCCTCACAAAAATGCATGTCTTTTGGGATGAAATTCTGGATGCTACATGTCACATCATTGGTTAAATATAATTTCTGGTCCTCCCGGTCATGAATAGAGGCTGAATGAGCAAAGAATATAAATATATACTGGGTTCTGCCTAATTCCTTTTAAGCCTGTGATAAAGCAGTCTAACTCGTTCCCAGTTTCTCCACCTTCTCACCAGCCAGCACTCAGTAGCATTTAAGTAATATGGGTTATAAAGTCCCCATTCATAACACAAATCAGCGTACTCTGACATACAAAACTAACGCAAAAGGCAACTAACTGTTTCACCCAGGCAGAGAGTATATGATATGTTAATAAAAATTCTCATATGACTTTTTTATAAGAGAAGGAATATGCCCAAAGTCCACAAGCTAAAACTTTAGTAGGGTGATTTAACTCTTCATTTTCCCTAGTTGTGGGAATGAAAGGTCAATACCAATCTTTCTAAAACCAACTTGGCAATATTAGTTCTCTGTAAAAAATAATAAAACTATAAGAAATAATCACATGTGGACAAATATTTAAATGTAAATATTAATGTGCATTTAAAATAGAGAAAATTCTAGGGGGAAAAAATCTGTATGTCCCACAATAAGAAAAAAGCTAAAGTATGGTCTCTTTAGATGAAGGAATATAATGCAGATATAAGCATATCAGAGGCACACCCTGGTGGAGTAGTGTTTAGGTCCGCCACCTCGGGGAAAGCACAGTCCACTTACCTCCCAAGGACCTGAGTTCATGTAGTGATTCAGGTGGAACAACCAAGATGTACAACTCAAATAAAATTAAATGAAATGCTTCTTCCTTCTCTGTCTTCCCGCCTGCCTGCCTACTTGCCTTCATTCCTGCCTGCATCTTTCCTTTAAAATCAAAGTGTCTTTAAAAATACATATATATAGCTGTCCATTAGGGAGATGCAAATTAAAACAACAATGAGATGTCACCTTACACCTGAAGACTGACTATTATCCAAAAGTCTGGAAATGACAAATGCTGGCAGGGATGTGGAGAAAAGGGAACACTTTTGCATTGTTGGTAGGAGTGCAAATTGGTGCAGCCCCTATGGAAAACAGTATGGAGATCCCTAAAAAAAACTGAAGATGGAAATCCCATATGATCCTGTCATTCCCCTTCTGGGCATCTACCCAAATGATACAAAAGCACCCATTTGCAGAGATGTATGTATCCCCATATTTATTGTAGCCCTATTCACAATAGCTAAGAACTGGAAATTACCTAAGTGCCCAACATCAGATGAATGAATAAAGAAGATGTGGTGCTATATACAATGGAACACTACCTTAGTATCACCTTATTACCTTAGAAGAGATGAAACCCTGTCATTTGAATCAACATGGATGGAACTAGAAGGGATTATGCTAAGTGAAACAAGGCAAAAGAAGAAAGACAGATATCAGATGACCTCACTCATAGGTGAACTGTGAATAGACAAAACAAAAGAACAGATGAAACATAACCAACCCTGAAACATTTGCAACAGAACTGAGGTTACCAAAAGGGAATGTGGTGGGCAGGGGCAAATGGTGGTAGAGCCCACCGGACAATGGGGAAGAACACTTGGTGATTTGGTGGAGGGCATGGTATGTTGAAATAGATCTAAGAAATGGGGAACCTATACATAGGAAATTATTTTAATGTGGGGAATAATAACTACAATAAAAAATAAATTAAAAAAGCAAAACAAAACCCAAAACGGAAGATAACTGTCTGCTAACCAGGAAGAGTGTCCTCACCAGGGGCTGAATCAGGCAACACTTTGACCTGGGACTTCCAGCCTCCAAAACTGTGAATAAATCAATTTCAGTAGTTTCAGCTGCTCAATTTTTGGTATTTTGTTATAGCAGCCCAAGCAGACAAATACACAAGGCATAGCAGATGGAGAGTGACAGCAACAGAGCTGCTTCCTTTAGGGGCTGAGCCAGAGCATGGGGAAAGAAGGCTTAACTAATTCAATGATGTACTTAACAATGATAAGAATGTAGAATAAACTGAAACTTTGAAAAGTTTAAAAAAATACATATATGTATATAGAATGTTAAAATTATAATAATACTAATACACACCAAAAGGTAAGACAGGAGTCAATAAATGTGATATTAAACCTTATTATATACTATGATCCTGATACTATCATGTTATATATAGGAAGATACTGAAAGAGAAGACCTGTGAATTATTCTGGTAGTTAATTGCTGGGTGGTACTGATTCTACTTTCACCCTTACATTTTTCACAATACCTGCAATGATTTTGTATTCCTTTTGTAAACATAAAAAATGATAATAGAAGTCAGATATTATATCAAGGTCATAGGAAGCACTGCACAAGGTATGATGCTGTGGAAGAAAAACTGCTCCATGCTCATCTAACTTTCCGAAGACTGGTCCCTACATCCACCCCAATCCAGAACCAAGAATTCCTCAACAGTGAACAGAAAATGCCCTCATGAGCTCTGAGACTGGCACGTGTAAATTTCTCAAGGTTTTCATCTCTGCTGAGGGCACATTCTCCAAGGACAGAGGCTTACTTGTCCTCTGTTTGTAGTCATCTGCCTGTCTCATAAAACATGACCTAGCAAGTCACATTCCGTCAAATCTGAAAGAGGGGCAGAGGGCCCCAGGTAACATAATGCTCCCAGAACACGTCTGCAGCTTTGACAGGTGCAAACAACTCCGCTGTCTAAATATAAATTGACTTAGGCAGTTTGGAAACAGTCTTTCCCACTTTCTATTCTGAAAGGCAAAAGAATGTTCTCTTCTTTAATTGCGATCCTGTGCTGGTTATTTTTATTTAGAATCATTTTGCAATAATTTTTATTCAAAGACAAGCAATGTTAGAACCCTAAGAAGGGGGGTGTGGGAGGAGGAAGATTTCTAGATAAGACTAACAATTTTTTTAAAACTTTCAGGATGAGCAAAAAGCTGATGTGCACACATACATAAAGAAACATTGTCTAATATTTAAGCCAGAAAGAAGTCCTCACTTTTAATCAGCAGAGTGGAAATTCTTTGGGGAACACATTGAACTCTGAGCCTTTGCCAAGTCCTGCCACTCTCTCTGTCCAGTGATTCCTAAACTTCAAGTCACCTCTCAGGAGCCCCCTAAATGGTAGCCTCCCTAGGAGCCTTCTCTGATTTTCCCGTCCCCTCACCCCAGCCCACAGCCACACAGGCATGGTCATCCTCATGGCTCACACACAGAGATTTACCTTCATACGTTTATCCGACATCATTTATTAGCCTAAGAGGTTTTCAAGAGTAAGATTATATTTCACTCATTTTTCCATTTTCAGCACCTGGGATCCTGGTACTTATAGGTTGTTGCTGAATGAGTGAGTGTATAAGAGAGAACTGAAGGAGTCATAGACGACCCCAAGTTTAAGGAAGAAGAAAAACAGTGTTCCCACTAATAGTCACAAAAAAGAGCATTCTATGGGGGAATAATAATAAGCTATGTTTAGCCACTACTAAGCTTTTTGATTTATTGGGGGTTGGGCGGGAGGCACTGACTTAGTATATTCAAGTTCAATTCAATGCCAAGTCTTATAAAGGAACTCGGATGCATTGACTAAAGGTTTGAAATCCCCTATTTTCAGTTTCCCTCTTTGCTGCTGTAAAATGAGAGGGGGAGGCAAGTACGTGTCTGAGGGTCAGCTCACTCTCAAATACCCCGGCTCAGGACTGCTGTGAAGTCCACTGCCACAGTCCTCCCGAGCTTGTATCACAGCCCTGCTCCGATGGCAAAGGACACTGCTCTTTTCACACTCAGAGCCAACACATCCCTCCCTACCAAGACTGTGGTGTGCCACAACTAAGTTTAACCCTACTCTCCTCGTCTAAAATAGTCATCCCAGCCACAAGGGAAATTAGTACTCAGGGCTTCCTAGATCTATGCACGGACAAGGCTTCCACACCTTCATGCTATAAAGTTCTATTTACTTGTCCCAACTCTCTCCTGGTTTGGTTCCGATCACCCTTTGCTTGCAAACATTTTGCAATACCTTTTGGCTCTTATCATTGCCTACTCCTCCAGCATGCTCACGACACCTGAGAAACTTAGCCAGCACTTGGCTGAATACATTTTCAACCTACTCATCAGCTAATAAAAGGAAGTTTCAAGTTGGCAGAGGGGCTATTGCATAGAAACGTTACTTGCCAACAGCTACCAAGAGCTGATTTCACAGGTAGCCCTTTATCAGATCTGCTCGGTGAAAGAGAAGGAAAGGACTAATGATCCCCCTCATGAGAGGGAGAATTCATGGGGAGAAGCTCTGTACAGAGCTAAACACCTGGATTGGATTACTGTAGCCCACTAGTGTTTGAGTCTCACATTCTGAGTAAAATTAGAAGTTGATCTTGTGTCTCTTAAAGCAGACATTCCCCAAAGCCATACTTAATATAATGAATTTTCATACAGCTAAATATATCCAAAGTGAATGATTGGCTTTTACTCTGAGATTATGTCCTTCCTGCAGTTTGTTGTCATTGCTATTTAAGAGCTCTCTGCGTGTGTGTGCATGCACATGTTGATGTTTTCTTTCTTTTTTAATAAAAGGATGGTGACAGATTTTAATGTCTTTACTTGGAACTTTAAAAAAATGGCAACTCTTTATCAATCTCCAATCCATTCAAACTAGAAAAATCATCTCTACAGTGGCTAGCTCATCTTTTATCTCTTCCTTGTTATTAGATTGTTGATTATTTGTTCTCAAGAGTGTCACAATGTGTGTCTCTAGTAGATGATGCTAAACTACTTCTAGCTTTCTTCTATACTGCTTTGAACACAGAAATGAGATGATGAAGCTTACTTTATTATGTAGAAATGAAATATATAAACTATATTTTTCATCTGTTTTAATACATGGTTATTGTGACATTTGAAAAATAATAAAGTGGCTGAAGACAAATATTACATAGCGGCTATACACACACACATATGAGAATACATGTACCAGATAGAAGGGAAGACTTCTGGTCTCTTCTAAGCTCATCGTGTTCCACAGAATTTAAGGATATCAGAGATCAAGGGTCACCTGTAGATAAAGCTGGTTATACCCGTTCAAGTCAAGTGATTTCCTACCTGCCAGAAAACCCTCTGCTATACACACACACACACACACACACACACACACACACACACACACACACACACACAGAGTGCACTCTGTGAGATGGGTATTTGTCTTTACCCTAATAACCACTTTATAGCAAGGATTTGACGTTACTCCTTTCACAGTAACACCTGAAGCCTGATTATCAGCACAGAGCAAGTGTTTGGTGATGACTACTTGTTTTCAATACCATAGTAGGAGCCAGAGAAGCCCCACCTGAAAGGGAGGAAAACACACTCGGGTTTCCTTGGGGTTCTGGGTGATGGGAAAAGTAATGATCATCTAGCTGTGAACCCCAGGCTAAAGAGTAAGATGAAGGTGGGGCCAATGAGATTGCAGCTACATGTGCTCTGTAGAAAGACTGCCCAGCTAGGACTTTACCAAGAAAGAGGGAACTGTGCAAGCCGCCTGTATCCAGTCCTATTGCTGGGACAGGATGCTTTTCGGTAGGAAAGTGCCCCTGCCCTCTGGCGCGGGTCCTCAGGATTCTGATCAAACAGTGACCCAGAGCCCTCTTCCCAGCCCCTGGACCCCAGCCCTATCACTCTGGGCGCGCAGCCAATCACGTGGCAGAGCGGTGCACTCCGAAGACGATACTCTCTGATCATTGGTAGACGGCTCGCGTCCCGGGCGCTCCCATTGGTTGCGGGGGGCGTTCACGTGAAAGGGGGTCTGGAATGGCATCCCGAGTGGGGAGAGGCGACCAGAAAGTTAAAGGGAGCGGCGCGGCGGCGGGGAGCCAGAATGAGAGTAAGCCGCCACGGGGTGGAGATGAGCCGGATGCTCGCGCGCACGGATGAAGGCGGCTGCTCGGGAAGGTCAAGTATTTGAGCCCGGGTCACCGCTTCTGCCTTCGTCGCTGCTGTCCCTGCCTGGAACCTCTGCACCGCAGGGCTATGAGCTGTGCCAGGTACGTCCCTCCCCAAATCCCCGAGTCCGAGTACAGGACCGGGGAAGCGGCGGCGAGGGACGCTCAGTGGAGACCCTCTGTGGCCCCTGCCAGCTACACTTTCGCCGTCCAACGTGCAGTTACATTCCGCGGGTGGAACAGTGTTGCTTTCACGTGAGGAGGGCAATCCAGGGACGAGAAGCGGGATGGAGTCTGGCAGGATCCACGTGCTACTCTGAAGTGTGCGTGGGGTCGCGAGGGTAGGCTGGTGGGCTGGAGTTGGGATCTACAGGTACCCTTGCGCCTTATTGCCCTGGGTCGAAACTATACTAGGCGTTTCCATCCCGAACCTGCTCTTAAAGAGGGTGTCACCTGACTTGAGCAGGAGGATCCTGAATCGTTTCCTCTGTCCCGGCTTCGATTTCCCTGTGAAACCCAATGAAACACTCCTAATAGTTGCTCAGTTCACCCAGATCGCTGACGCTTAAGGCGCTGCGGCTTCCGGGGCCTCCAGGAGCCGGACCACTTCTGCCCGCCCCCGCCGCCCACGCCCGGTCCCCAGACGGGGCCTGTCCCAGGCCGGGTCAGTAGGGAGACAGCCGCTCCGACGCGCTAGCGCGGCGCCGCCCCGCCCTGTTCTGATAACTTGGGCTCCTCCTCCTCGTCGTTTTCCTCCCCCTGTCGGTCACAGCTCCGGGAACCCAGCCCAAGCCCTGCCTCCCGGACACACGACGCTCACGTAGTTCGGTGGCCGGTGGCGGCGGCCTCCCTTGCCACCTCCCTCCCGGCTCTCCGATGCAGCCAGCAAACTACGCGGCGACCCAAAAGGTGGGTGATAGGCGATGAGAAGCAGGCGCTGGAAGAAACCTGGGGCGGGGTGCAGCCCTGCCTGGCTGGACTAAGGGGGTCAGGGTCCCAGTGACCTGTGTGATCTTCCAGCCTGGACTCTGCTCCCGTGCCCTGTCCTTGCCACCCTTTCGAACTCAGAGAAAGGTGTGTGGAGAGTACTAGTTGCAAAAGAGGGGGTCAATGGCACAGAAATACCTAGAAGATTTGGGGCCGGTGGGTAGTGTCTCCTGCAGAAGAGGGGAAAATTACGAAAAGACAGGGTTTGAGAACTTGGAGAGTTGCTGAGAGGTGTTGGAGTCTGCGGTCTGTATGGCCAGGCCTCCCTGGGAGACCTTGGTCCAGAAGGAGAGAGCAGTAAGCTTGGAGCTGGGGGAGTGAGGCAAGGAATCGGTTCACTTGGCGGGTTGTCCAGGAGCCAAGGCTAAAAGGGAAGACAGTCAGAAGATTCTCCAGCAAGGAAAAGTGAGGAACCTAGGGGAAAGTTAGAGGAAAGAGGAGAACCATCCGGCAGTGCTAACCACCAGGAATGTCATAGCTGGAAGGACCCTTAGAGGAGAAAGGCCAGCCCAGAGGCCTGAGTGACTTTCTCCAAGTAGCGCAACGCATTGGAGGTAGTCCTAGGCCAATGCTGTGTTTCCTGCTGGCATTTTCAGATCGTAGGGGCTGTATTTTAATGGCCTCTTTCCTATAATATGCGACATCATTCACAGATAGTTATCTGAAATATATTTGGATAAAGGTGCAGGATAGAGGAGTTTAAGTGGATTTTAAGGCTATAAATAAGGGACCTATGACCTGAGTACCAAGGAAAAGACATCAATTTTATTTGTACCATCAGGGAAATCTTTTGGGGGGAATTAAGAAATGTCCAATGGGTAGATGGTCATATCTTTAAAAAATTATAACCTGGCTGAATACTAAGTAGTTTCAGTGTATCTTATGGGTTATTGGTTTTTTGTTTGTCTGTTTTACCAGAGTACAAAAGAATGGATGGAGAAATGTCTTGTACTCAATCGAAGGAAAAAAAAAAAAAAATTACTCCCTTTATAAAAGGTCCAGCCAGAAAGTCAGAAACTCAGATGCCTGAAACTAGCAAGGCCATAGGGTTATTTTCTTTCTAAGTCTATGATTTTCACATGAAAAATCATCAGATTGTTGAACCCTGGGCAGCTGCCTTGAGAAAGCTGTGTTACTGATGGAATAGGAGAAGCATTTATGCAAAACTTCCCGTATTCTGTTCAATTTTTATGGCGTATTAAGGTTTGTCTTCTCTTGGTAAAGAGCCCTGAAATCTACCTGTGGGCATTGTCCAATCTCTCTCTGGGCAAAACTGATCTGGACTGTTGTTTGGAAGCAAAGTATTTGAAAAGCCATCCTGGTTTGAATAACAACTATTCATACTCTAGCGATCCTGCTTGATCTGGTATTCAGGTGTTAGGCCAAGCTTTGTGTGTCCATATCACTTCATTCTAGTTTCTTCCCTAGCCAGGTGATTCATAGTCCCTGACCTGGGATAGGAAAGGCTGGGCAGCAGGACAGTCTGTCAGGAGAGGACTCAGAGGTACATGTGTTGGAACAGATTGTTTTCAAGCCATTTGAGAATAAAACACCGTCCGGGTGCCTTTTAGGAACTAAGTATTATCTTGTAGATCTCAGTGTAAGGAATACTTTGGGGTGATGGTTATCGCTCTTATGGTCCATGGGGGCATTCCTAAGCAGAGGATCAGGAAGGCCTACACCAAAGCAGTACTTGGATGCACTGACGTTGGAGACTGGCCCAGTTAATAAAAGCTGGAATCTACCTCTGAGGATAGGAAAGATAGCCAAAAAGTTGTACCCTTGATTAAGGCCACAGGGGTTAATGTCCTCACCTCCAGCCTCTGGTGACACCGGACAACTGACAAGATTCTGGGCTTATGCAATGCCAACGGGGCTACAGCCCTGGTAGTGACCCTGGGCTTACCAGGTATTTCACCTTACTTTTGCCCTTCATGGAGAAATCTTTCAAAAATCAATTCAGTTCTAGAAAGTGCTGGTTGAAATTGTGCCCTTAGCTCTGGCTCTGACTAGATCCTCCCCTCCATGCCTCAGTTCCACTTGTTCTTAAGGCTGGGTGACAAAAGGGACCCCAGGGGCAAATTTACACTGAGGGGTCCAAACAATGAAACTCTACCAAGGTCTTCAACTCTCTTCAACCTACAGAAAGGAGAGGGACTCAGTCAGCTGCAAGTGTGCAGATTCAGCTCTTTGCTTTAGAAGTCTGTTTCCATGAAATCTTGAGAGTTTCCCAACCTGTTTCGAATGAACCTTTTAAAGTCATGTTCAGCACGTACGAGTCTGGTTTGCAGTGTGTTGGCCTTGCAAAGAGAACTTGAGTTGAACTTTTGCTGACTCAGGGAAGGAGGAAGCCACTGTGGCTGAGCAGGAACCCCCGCCCCCCAACGCCGTTCTCACCCAATTGTCAGTTGTCAGGGTGGGAGGGCTGGGGTGTAAGGCTTTGCCTGCAGTTTGGTTGTTTAATCTGTATTTAATTAAAAACAACTACCTGTGTTAAAGTTAGAATGAAGGTGTGATTCCAACACATTCCAATGAGCTTTTGCTATTGGAAAGGGAAAAACTCAAATTCAGTTCATGAGTGTAGGCTTTGGGTTTGGGTTTTTTCTTTTTACGTTGAACCCTTTCATTAATCTGATGACCCTCTTTGATGCTCTTCCCCAGTTATCATGTTCCTTTCGAGAACAATTGTCTGACTATAAGAACAGATAATAGAAAGCAAATATGCCCTTAAACTTTTCACTTGTTTGACTTTGTTAGAGAAGAAATAGAAAGACAACTATACTGTAAAATAAATGTTTATTTAACTACTTTATGACTATAAATGAAGATTTCTTTTTCTATAAATTACTTGTTTGATTATTTTCGGTGTCTCCAGCTGGTCCTCATGAAGTGATTCCTCCATGGGAAGTGCTACACTTTTCTAGGAAAATGATCAAACCCAATATTCCTGCTTCCTCATTTTTTAAGATTGTGTCGGTCAACCAAAATCAGAAGTTGAAAATGGAGTATTATTTATTGGACCAATCCAGTGTCCCAGCTCTTGTCAGAATATGAACAAGGTCATGCCTGTCACTTCTTAACTACACCATCCTCTGGGCAGACCCCATAGTGGGTGGGACCGAGGTGGGGCCTGTGAGCGGACCGCCCCCACAGCTCACCATGACACTCTACACTTCGCCATAGTGAGGGAAGCTCTCTTTGGGAACTAATCCAGACCTGGTGTTATGCATCTCAGAGAGTTTAATCCTGGTTTTATCACTAACTTTTCCAATCAGCATTTTCTAAGTCAAATCAGAAGATAAATTTGCCACGGTAACTAGAATGACTAAAAAACTGCTCTTCTTTTGTGAAACCATAGTGTTGGATGTGCTTCTGGCAAATCTCAAGATATATGAGGTGTTTTTAAAGATTTTTTTCTGATTATAGAAATGATTTTTTTTGAAAATACAAGAAAAAAAGCAAGAAATCAGAAATTTTTTGAAATCTGGTCACTTGGATATTCTGACAGTTTTAGGTTTCTTTCTAGTCTTTTTTTTTAATCTATATGTATTGTTTTCACAAGTCTGGACTCTATGTATAATTTTATCATCTTTACATTAGCAATTTATTATATATATTTTCCATGTCATTTAAATATTTTTCCATATAATGTTTGCAGTGATTTTTATCACTGCTATGGATATTGTAGACTTGATTGAACCAGGCACCCTTACCGATCATTTAGGTTATTTTTTTTCACGCCTTTCCTCCTATAATGTAACACTGAACATTTTAAATACATTAATCACCAAGCATTTTCAGTTCCTTCCATAAGATTAATACCTCTATGTAACATTAGAACCAAAAGTGATAAAAAAAAAAAAATTTTAAGTTCGTGCCAATTTAGACTATTACAAGTATACTTTCCTAACATAAGAAAAGACAGGCATTATTTTCTGATCTAAATTTCCTCAATTTATTATATGGATAGATGTTTGTCATTTTAAAATTTCTTTCACAAATTTTCTATTCATATATTTTGCTTATCTTTCTAGTTGGAATATTAATTATTGTTTTGTAAGAACTCTTTACATATTAAGGCATTAACTTGTCTTGTCATGCTTTTTGTAAACTGTTTTCCCAATTTGTCTTCAATCGTTTGGTTTTATTTATCTTTGCTTAGAGAAAAATACAGTTTTTACAAAGTCCAATTTAAGCTAATCTTTACATTGTTCTCTCTCCTTTTTATTCATGGAGAGGCTCTATATATTCAGTGTAGAAAAAAAAAACAAGTATTTGCCTATTTGAGAGATTTAAAAATATGAAACTGCTGGTGTATTTTAAAGAAAGTTATTATAGATATAAAAGTCTATAGTACATTGAATGAAAGCAGGTTTGTGTCTGTCTTCACTAATGAATCCTCATATCTAGCATAGTGCCTGGAATATGGTAAATAATAAATATTTGTGGGATATATTAATTTGTTCTTATTGAATTAAAGCAGCATTTACCAAAGTCTGTTCCTCAGAATAGGCTTCTGCAAAATGCTCCACACAAAATGGGTCTCTGGTCACATAAGTTTGGGGAATTCTGGCTGCAGTATGCTCTTGAAATTATCCCCAATGACACATCAGCCCCAAGAAATCCTAACAGAAAAAATCCATGAAGTCAGTTTCTTTGTGCACGTGTGCGTGCATGTATTTTGTTTTAAGTAAAGGTGCAGGTAGGAATGAAGGCAAGTAGGCAGGCAGGAACAGAGGGGCGGAGGAAGCTGTTTATTTTATTTTCACTTAGTTGTTCACATTGGTTCTCTCCCCACCCCCCACCCTCCCAGCCACAGAATGGGAACCTGGGTCCTTGGGATATGTGGACTGCGCTCCACTGAAGGTGGCTGACCCAACCGTTACCCCACAAGGAGTCACTGAACTTAGTTTTAAAACTAGTGGTTCCATGCTTGTTGTTTTAGACTTGGACCTTTCTGTCCGCTTTACACTCTTCATATCCCCAGAAACCAGGCTGGACCAGAATTGAGTTAATGCCGAATTATAGCCAGGAGGGTGGAAGCGAAGGAATCCAGCACCTGTTGGAATGATGAGTTTAAACACTTAGCTGATCTTGTGACTGTTTCCTCCTTCTCCCCTGTGACCAGGGTTCTAGCCTATCCCTCTAACCCCCATGATGGCTGTGGACATCGAGTGCAGATATAGCTGCATGGCGCCATCCTTGCGCAGAGAGAGGTTTACCTTCAAGATCTCTGCAAAGCCCAGCAAACCTCTGAGGCCTTGTATTCAGCTGAGCAGCAAGAATGAAGCCAGCGGGATGGTGGCCCCAGCTGTCCAGGAGAAAAAGGTGAAAAAGCGGGTGTCTTTCGCAGATAACCAAGGGCTGGCCCTGACCATGGTCAAAGTGTTCTCGGAATTTGATGACCCGCTAGATATTCCATTTAACATCACTGAGCTCCTAGACAACATCGTGAGTTTGACGACAGCAGAGAGCGAGCGCTTTGTCTTAGACTTTTCACAGCCTTCTGCAGATTACTTAGACTTCAGAAATCGCCTTCAGGCCGACCACGTGTGCCTTGAGAACTGTGTGCTGAAGGACAAAGCGATCGCAGGCACGGTGAAGGTGCAGAACCTCGCATTTGAGAAGATGGTGAAAATCAGAATGACATTCGACACTTGGAAAAGCTTCACAGACTTTCCCTGTGGGTATGTGAAGGACACTTATGCCGGTTCAGACAGGGACACGTTCTCCTTTGACATCAGCTTGCCGGAGAAGATCCAGTCTTATGAGAGAATGGAGTTTGCTGTGTGTTATGAGTGCAACGGACAGACATACTGGGACAGCAACAAAGGCAAAAACTATAGGATCATCCGGGCGGAATTAAAATCCACTCAGGGAACAGCCGACCCACCAAATGGACCAGATTTTGAAATAGCCTTTGACCAGTTTGGAAGCCCTCGGTGTTCCTATGGGCTGTTTCCCGAGTGGCCTAGTTATTTAGGATATGAAAAGTTAGGGCCCTACTACTAGTGCTCACCTGTAGGGAGCTCACCTGGCCCGGCCGCTGCAGAGAAGCCTCACGACATCACAGTGGGCTGGACATGGAAGCCAAGAGCAAAGTTGAACTGCCGTGAGGCACAGTTTCTGAAAAGAAAGGATCCTTTTCACTCTTTTCTTAGACCAGCAGATCCAGCCAGGTTTAGCTCACAGGGCCCGTCTGGCCCTCACGTGGGTGTGGTGCTGGTCCGTGTGGCACCTGTCTCTGCCACAGTCTGGCCAGGATGGTACCAGAAGCGTCTGCACAGGAGCCAGCCCTTCGGGCAGTGCTGGGGAGGCTGGAGAACGGGGCCTGAATGAGGAGGCGACCAGGAGTGGGCCTCTCCCCGGCACAGAGAAAGTCGATCACCTGAAAGTCTCTCAGTCCCCAGCCACCTCCCAGCGGACCCTGGCCACATGTCTCTGGGTGTCCTCGCCGCAGTCGGGCCCTTCCGGCTTGTCGCTGTTGTCCGTGTCTCCATGTACTTCACACTTTATCTCTGTGCATTTTTTGCATTTTCTTTTCATCTGCATCATGTGATGTTCAGGAAAAGATCATAAAGGCAAATTAGCTTGTGACTGAGATCGGCATGTCCTCAGTGTGACCCCACTCATCTGTTTCAGCAGAGAGCAACGTACCAGCGATGGAAAGTAAACCAGCCCCTGTGTGGTGCTCCACATGGCAGGATCTGACAAAGCAGGGCAATCAGAGGGGACGCTTAGCGTTTGCTCTTGGGTTTGGGGAGAGCCTTCTAAGTACTGCTAGGTGAGTCACCAGCCAGCTCATGGACAAGATTTGTTCTAACTTGCTTGGCTGGTTTGAGGGCATCTCATCCTTCACAAAAGGATTTAGATCTCTTTTCCTGGAGAGTCGTCTGTTTTTTTACTGTATTCAGGAACTTTTAATTTGAAGATCCCATAGAGCCTCCAGAAAATGTTTTGGTTTTATTTTCATTGTGATTTACATGATCCAGGATACTTTTTCCAGCACCCAGAGACTTTGAGTTGGGTGTTCTTATTTATGGTGTGTGAGTATGTAAAGGGCCAGAGAGAGAAACCTCAGCCAGTTCCCATGCTTTATTTGCAAGGTTTGTCAGCTCTGAAATATCAGAAATTCTTGTTCTTAACCATATTGAACTAAAGAATTAAGGGTGGTTGGTTCATACTACTGTCCTTGAGACTCCGGGGACTTTTCATTGTAAGATGGATCTCCAGACCCTGTGTTTTCTCTTGGGCAAAATTGGTTTGTACTTAGGGGTTTTTTAAAAAATATTTGTACATGTGTCTTTGTAGAAGGTTTTATGTTTTTAATTCTCTTTTGTTTCTGTTTTTGGAACTTGGTTAAACAACTGTCTCATTTGCGTGAGGTTTTCCTAACGGGCAGGGAGAGGCAGATACAGCTGCCAACATTTTGGGGCACAGCTACTGGATACTGCAAGCAGAGTCTGCTTCTGTCTGCATTTTTCAGATCTGTTAGAAAAGGCCTCCCAGCTTCAGAAACTTGGTAAATCAGTGTTGGGAAGATTTGGAGATCCTGGGCTCCTAGAATTGTGTGGGGTTTTGTTTTGTTTCTTATGTTTTGAACTTTAAAGTGTTCTGTTTGGTTAAATGCTCTCAAGTGGTGTTTGATATAATTTTTGTTCCTAAAAATGACTGTTCTATCTATAAGCCAGTGCCTTATTTCTTGTGCCTACCCCTACCCCCAGCTGGCTAGCACTCTGGGGTCACACGATAATATAATTCACGGAGAAATCACATTTTCATTTTATGCTGAAATTGAGCAGAACTATATTATATCAAAGCATACTCTATGTCAGACAGACAGATAGTACTGTTCCAGGATTACAAATTAGAACTGTCAGTAGGGTGATTCTAAATTGAATGGAAGCAAAACTGATTTTATATAGGTCATGAATTTATTTTCAGAAGTCCCTTCCCTCCTCCTCCAGTTCAGGAATGGAACACAGGGCACTGTCGCTTAAATGTTGCCAGATTAAAGGTAACAAGATTATCCTGTGTTCATAACAGTTGCCTTGAGTGACTTTAGAACAAAGCCTGTTTAGTTTTCAGTAATAGTGATCCTCAGACATTCCCATGTCAAAATTTGAAATATGGAAATTCAGTGATAAGTATCTCTTCTAAAGTACTCATAAACCTTCTCCCATTATCCTTCTTTACTCCCTGCTCACCTCAGCTATTTTGCTGGGGGCTCTGGTTGCAAGCCCCCCACCAGTGCACCTGGGATCCCCCACCCCCCGCCCCGGGCAAGTCCTCACCTGCTTCTTTCTCTGACTAAGGAACCGGGCGCCCGAGTTCCCCACCAGCGTTGGCATTCAGTGACAGAACCGCATCTGAGGAAGGCTGTGTTTTCTCGACCTGTCTTTCTGCTTTGGGCCTGGTTCTGTCCCAGTGTGTCATCAGATGACTTGGGGCCTCTCCTTATTCCTAGCTCACCGTCGTAGTCAGCGAGTGTCACACACTTCAGATGGTGCCAGCTTTCTTAGAGGCTTCACTGCAAACTGACTTGTAGGTTTGACCCTCAGACAGCACTTGGTTTTGACAGTGAATGGCTCTCAGTCCCCGGGTTTTTCCCAAATTGCCCAGAAGGATCATCCTGCAGTCACTGGTCTTCATTGTATAGGAATATGGAGAAGCTACTCCATCTTTGCTTCCAATTTATTCCCCCAAATGCCTTGGGGAGCATTTGTAAAGTCGGTGCAATAAACACACTGGAAAGATAAATAAGCTTTCAGTGTTTCTTGGGAGATATGAAGCATTTAAGTGAGTTTCTGGGCAGGGGGTGGTGATTTTTTTTTAAGGATTCATGTTATAGGGAAGCTGGTAAGAAATAATGGAGTTATGTAGTTATTCAGAAATTAAAATAATTTCAGAGTTAAGGTAGAATTTTGTTCTCTTATCTAAGATTTATTTTTAATGATGGCAAAACATTCTTTTAATATGTTTTTTAAAGATGTAAATTTCATACTGCAAAAAATGCTTTGTAATTTTGATCTTTGCACTTAATTTGATTTTTAAAAACAGGCATTACTTGTAGTCACTTGGATATTAAATAGGAGGGATATATGTATATATATAATATACACATATGTGTGTGTTTATAAGCCAAAAATGTATTTGTTTACTCATTTATTTTTAGAATGTTCTTTTCTGGCTCTTCCCTCTCGGCAGAGAGTAAGTGAAAATCCTGGTTGTCTTTCATTTGTTTCCACTTTTAAAATTCCTCATTGTACATAGTTTGCCGGTACAGCCTTGTGGCTGTTTGCTCTTCGAGGTCCTGATCTACAGTCTCTCCTCTCTGATCGCTGGGGAGAAGTACCCCTATCACGGGGTATGACGTCAGCAGCCAGTCTGGTGGCCTACCCTCATCTGGACCGGGAGGGCTGGCTGCCATTAGAGGCAGCTTCTCCTCCTGAAGGCAGTAAAACATTCACCCAAGTTGTAAAGCTGCGAAAGTTTTTTATGCTTCTCTCTTATCAGTTCCTAGAGATTGCTGGACCCGTGAGAATTCCAAGAATGCAGCTGTGATGCTGTTTCACTTTTACTTCAATGTGAATGCAGAACCGAAGGCTCATCCTTATTTGATGCCTAAAAATGCCTTGTCAAGAAATGTCCGCATGTTTTGGGAAAACAAATAAATATTTTTGTACACAAAGTTCACTGGGGAAATGCACTTTAAAATCACAAGAATGGGTGTATTTTGTGTGGTGTTAGAGTGGTCTGTTTGTATCTCAAACACAAAGATGTAATAAAGGTAGAAAAAGCAAAACTGAAACTGTCCTGTTTTAGAAACTGATTGTTCTCAGAGTCAGAGGGCAGTGGGGAGAAATAGTTCAGTCTATGTTTCCACTTAGAGAATGTGGGTTTCCAGAGGGGTGGAACACAGTCTGTGGCAGAAATGACAAAATTGTGAGGCACAGTGGAAGGGGAGAAACTGTTTTTTAAGTCACGTCAGAGGAAGCTGCTCGTAGCTAAGAAAGTACGTTCTAGGAAGAAACACAGGGCCAGTGCTGTTTTGGATCCATTTTTAGCGATCTGAGAGCCTATCTTCCTCCCCTCACATTTGCTTTGTATCCAAAGATGGAGAAATTGTAAGTGGCTGTCAGAGCTTTTAACTGCTTGATCAGACATAGTGTAACCAGCAAAACCAGCCAGCTCCTGGGGAGACCCCTCTCCCCTGGGAATTGGATGTTCACCCTAAGATTTCCAGAGGTTGTATTTCACAGTTGGGAAGATGGGCTCGAGGGAGAGGAGGGAGAGGAGAGAGAGGAGGTTGCTGTTGGATGTCTCCTGTAAATCAATCTTTGCCCCCTGCACAAGACCACGTGCTGCTTCCATGGAAAAGTGCAGAGAAAACTCAGCACCTCATGAACAGGTACAAAACAGAAGCCAACCACCACCATTCTCACAATCATCAATTTGCCTTCAAAGAAATGGGAAAGGGGACAATAACACTAGTTTTTATTAATGTCTATTTGCGATTCAGTGTAGTTTTAATAATCATTACATCATTCTAGCACGAGAGACAGGCATCTCAGAGATGCCTGGGGCAAAATGAAAAAATAAGACCTTTTTCTATAGCCGTGTCCCCAGAATAGCAAATATCCAGCTCTCTGGATACTTCAGTTGACATTTTTGCTCATCTACCTGGTGCAAAGCAGCTACCCAACCCCTAGGAGAGAGATTCCGGTTGGAGGCACACTCTCTGGTTATCATGAAACGCTGTGCTCTGCTAAAGAAAGGTATTAGGAGCCAAGAGGCCTGTGACTGGCCTTGACCCTGCCGTCCTATCAACTCTGCTGCATGGGTTCTGAGTGTTTTTAGCAGAGTTAGGTAACCAGGGACCTCGCGGTGCTCTGAATCTTGGGAGTCAGCCAACATATTCGTTTTTAAAATGCTAAATATAAACTTGTAAGAAGCACCATGTACACGATTTGCCTTCTTCCTAAGAAGCACAGGAATGACTAGCATTCCAGTCAACAGCTTGCACATCATAAAATCATCAGCGTTCAAGCTGGAAGGGCCAGCTATGTGGCTAAAGTCACAGAGCCAGTTTGTGAAAAGTCTAGGGGACAGCAGAGGTCTCATTCTTTTTCCAAGAGCTCTGCCCCTACACTTGAGTCAGTCTCACTGAAATGAAAGCCTCAAATGGTGATTCTGAAAAGGAGTCCATGTGTTGGACAAACAATCCTAGGGAAGGATGGACACTCTCATCTCTAGACCCAAAGGTGAATGCCTCCCAGGCTCCCTCAGCACAAACACTGGGAAGCACAGAAGTGAGCACGAAGTAATGCAGGTGTCTGAGTGAGACCACGGAAAGGATGGTGGGCTTCACTGTCTTGATCCCAATGCAGTACAATTAGCACAGGCCCACACCTTCAAGTCCCAAATGCCTTAATATAATTAAGCTCCACACCTTAAATCTCTAGCACATTGGACCCAAGCAATCACTGCACAACCCAGTACTCTACAGATTTAAGAGCAACTGAAGTATGCAAGCTCTCCAGATAGAAAGCATGTGGAACCCATGCATTTTGAAATGAGACAGAATACCGCTCCTCAAAATGCTGACCAACAGCTGATCAAAACTGCTGATGTAATCAACCCTAATTAAAAACCCCAGAGCCTCGCCAGGGTGATCAGCTGTCCTCCATGCTGTTGTCCTCTGTGCATAAGCTGTCCCTCCCTCCCTCTCTCCCTCCCTCCCCCCACCCCCTCTCCTATATCTGATTTCCATAGCAGAGCCTTGTCGAAGGAATGTTTTAGACACTGTGCAATTTCTATTTGTTCAAGGGTGCCAGATCCTGAAGAAGCTACCACACTCTTGAGATCAGTAACATGAGGCTCTCACTGGACAATGGGCTGTGACTGATAGTAGGAAAACACCAAAGGGGTCTGTGGCCACAGGAGCAGTCCTGACACAGGCAGGATCCTGGTCTCCACACTGCCTTTCACCAGACCAGAGATTTGAGGCCTCATAGTGAGGCTTTAATCCTCATTCAGGTGCCGTCACCATCACTAACCCGTGGCCAGAAGACCGGGAATCTCTACAGAGGCCTTGTGCAGTGTGGGATTCTGATAGGGGACAGCTTGAGCTGGTGTCATTCATGGTACAAACTGAAGCACGTCCCTGATATCAGGTCCTCTGCTGGACTTGAATTTGGCAAAGGTAGGATGAGGATACTTTACACTTCTCTTTGGGGCCAAGTCATTAGTAACTATCTAGAACCCTAGCCGTCTTTCAAAATGCAAGGTCAGGGAACTACATCCGGAGTCCTTTTTTTGCTTAAAGGACCAGATAGCGAATAATTTAGGTTTTGCAGGTCTCATGCAGTCTCTGTTGCAGATTCTTCAAGAAATAAATTCCCTAAAAATGTTAAAGCCGTGCATAGCTCGTGGGTCAAACAAAAACAGGCCAAGGACTGAACTTGACCTGCTGGCTGTCGTTTGCTGACCCCAGTTGAAGAATGAG
The DNA here is from genome assembly GCA_004363575.1 of Solenodon paradoxus. Lineage (NCBI taxonomy): Eukaryota > Metazoa > Chordata > Mammalia > Eulipotyphla > Solenodontidae > Solenodon > Solenodon paradoxus. The sequence continues at coordinate 4,537 of RJWH01006886.1, read as the reverse complement.
AATACAGGGCTGGCTCACAGACCCTCAGCAGAGGCCTGGAGTCAACTCTCAATTTGTTTGTTTGTTTAAAGACCATATAAATCATAGTGGAAAGCAGGAGAATTCTGAGAGCAAATAGCGTGCTTGGAATGATTCCAGAGCACTTGGTATAAAGTGGGAGAAACCCTGCTGTGTGGGTCCTGCCAGTTCTCCTCCCTTGTGGAATTTGGGGATCTCAGACCTGGAAGATGCTAGAACGCCCAGGTTACTCATGGGCTGGAATCAGTTCTTGGCTGGATAGTGCCCTTTTGTTCTTGCTGTTTGGTGGATGGGGTTATAATGGAGTGGTGATTTCATCTGTGGTTTGGATGTGTTTTTGTTGCTTACTTTTCTGTTTCCAAAAGGTAGTGTTGGCAGCCAGACACCCCTGGAAACTCCAGTCATTTACTCTTAAGGAGCTAACTTAGGAGGAAAGGGTTATCAGCAGTTTAGGTTTATTTCCTGCTATCTCTCCGCTACTCGATTCTCAGCCCCTCTGTTGTCCCCAACAAACAGGGTCTGGTGACACGCCCTCAGGAAGTTGTTTATTGTGGACAGAGACCAGGCAGAATCTAGCATTACATCAAGGCCTCGTCCCCAGAAAGTGGCACCGAAGAGCTCCTGGGAACTTTGCCCACCACAGGGACTCAGCTCATCTTTCTCTGACCTCGCCAATTCAACAGGCCTTACCCACCACGGGAGACCAAGGAGGTGAAAACTCATCTCCAAAGTGCTCTGAGCCTTGTTCCTGAAGATGCCCTCTCTCTTCCTGATGGCCACCTCTACAACACCCGAAACACAAATGCTGTTCCTTCTAAACTGTCACCTACCCTGCTGGCATGCACCATTTCTCAGTGTTGGAGAAGGGCTGGCGATGCCAAGAAGGCACTGATGAGATGTGACTGCCAAGGGCACTTGAAAAGTTTTGATGACATCCCAGTATATCCCAAGGGAATTCTCCAGCACCAAAGGGTTCAACTTTCCAGAGTTCATCCTTATTTGAGAGAAAGTGGGAATTCCTAATGAGGGCACTGATGAGTCAGTCAAAGAATTCAAAGAGATTCTTGGCGACAGCACTTGTTACGTTTATTAGGAGAAGCACAGAGACAGAGACATCACTGTGGACAGTTAGGTTACAAAAGCCTAGGTGGAGTCTGACATACTGCGGAGCATATCCGGAGATGGGATTGCTAAATTGTTATGGTCTGGTCTGTTAAAGAAATATCTTCCATGCTAGCATGCCTGAAGCTTGTGCTGAGTAGTACTAACTTGTTTTGGGTGGTACTAAATTTTTTGGGGTGGTACTTATGTTGGCTAATATTAACTTAGCTTTAGCATGTCTGGAGCTCAGGCAAGCTAGTTAATCTGCTGATGGCTTGTACATCTGCAATCCTGCTTCCTTGTTATCAAGGTGCCCCCCCTTTCCCTATGCTTTCCCTCATGAAACCCCACATCATAACCTGCACTGCTGGAATTGGTGAGAGAGAGACTGCTCATGATTTTTATTGAGCTCCCCCCGGGGGCCATCTTGGTTCCATCTGAATGTGGAATTAGCCAGGGGACATTTCACTGATCTTAATGTCATAACATTGTATTAAAGTGATTTTACTATCAATTATTTACTATTAATCAATTATCAATTAAAACAAGCACTGATATAGCCCCCAAATATTTTCATAAATGCTTTTTACACACTGCTTTGTACATTCGCTCATGTAAAAATAAGCCTTTGCTCACTGAAATTCTCCAGTCTCCAGTTGCTTTTCTCATCAGTTAATCAATCACCTCAATGCCTTGCATCCTCAGGCTTTATGTTATTGATGTGTTATTATTACACACACAGACTTTCAAAAGAAAAAAATACCAAAGAAAAATTCTGTTCTCCGCAAAAATTCCTCTCACACTGGGTTTTCATTTTTCAGCTCTGAAATGGCGAGTTTCTGACCCAGAGGCTCTCTGGGGGAGTGTTCTCTGTCCCATCCCTTCCAAGGCAAAATCAGGTTGGAGTGAGTGGCAGTGAAGGTCGTGGCTGGGAGAAGGGAAGAGCGGCCTCCCTACAGCACCTCTCATCCTCACCTTCGGTTCTCCGCAGAGAGGGAAGCAGAAAATACTGCGACTTCAGCCCTGAAAATAGTGAACTCAGGAGCAGCTGGTTTTAGGAAGATCTGTTTTTTTAACCAAATCTTACTTGAGCCTAATTTGCAAAATAGATAAGGGAGCTGCCTACCAGGAAATAACAGGAAGTAGTGACATACACCCACTTCAGCCACCCTTAGACATTTCCTAAGCTCTGTGGACTCCAGAAATCTGAATGAGGACTTTTCTTACACTGCAAAAGTAACTGTTAAGGCTCTCTGGGATAAACCAAGGGGGCACTCTTCCGAAGTATTTTAGGCAGATTCATTGCGCAGGCGCAGGAATACTTCCCCAAAGGCTGAGCGTAGATGGCAGTTGGGGTACAATTATATAAGTTAGAAGAAGCATGGGAGAAGGGGGGTGTAAATTAGAACAGGGATTACAAGCACGAACCCAAGTTAGTAATTTGCAAATTCTTCACATTGGCAATCCACACACACGATTCAATTTGCAAGACATATTTGCCACACACAAGATTCCATGTGCAGGCAATTAAGGCAGTTCTTTATCTTACCAGTTGTCTCTGGCATCCCCGCGAGCTCAGACCCAGGATGTTTTATGGCTCTGCTAGCTTGGTGGCTTCATGGCTGTCTTCATGGCTGCTGGAAGCAGCAGGGCGGGCAGGCCTTTTCCTTCACAACATGGCTCCTACGTCCTATGCTAGTGAATGCAATTCTAGGATATCTGGAAAATAAAACAAAAGCAAGGTAATAACCAGAACCTCTATGGGAGGAAAACACAGCTATTTTACCAATAGTATACAAAAGGATCTTGTCTATGTTTTAACTCTGGTAAAAAGGATAATGATAATCTCCTTCCACTAAAACTTGCTTGTTCACACAGAACCATATTTGAGCTGCCTAAGACTGAACATATGTGTCATATATTTACTGACAAAAATTAAACTGCTTGATAAAGCAACTTCTATTCCACACTAACAGTGGTATGTACAGCAAAATTACCGAGTGCTGCTCTGGGCAAGATCATAACTGAGACTAAAAAGTCTAGTGAATATAAAAAGCAAAAGACCTATCAGTATCACCAAGACATTTACAATCTGTCCAACAGTTATTTTAGTCTTTCTTCTCTCAAACTGTAAGGGGTTTTGGTTTGTTTTACCATTTTCTTGCAACAAATGAAGGCCCCCAACAGAGCACCCTCATTTCTTCCTTAAATACTAAGCTGGTTATTTTGAGATAATTGTAGATTCATGTTTAATTTTAAGAAATAATACACAGAAAGCCCATATACCGTTTACCAAGATTCACCCATTGATAACATCCAGTTAAATTATAATATAATGATAGTGACATTATGCAGACAAGGTGTAGACCACGTCTACCACAAGGAGCTCTCACAGCCTTTTGTAGGGACAACACCTCTCTCCCTCTACCCCACATCTCCTCTGCACCCCATCCCTCCTTGACCCCTGCAGTCAATAATTGGTTCCCCATCTCTACAATTTCTTCATTTCAAGAATATTATGTAAATGGAATCATATAGTGGGGGTTGAGTTTTTTCACTTACCAATTTCCCTGGAGATTCAACTAAGTTCTTCCATGTATCAAGTTTGATCCTTTATATTTCTGAGTATTATTTCACAACATAAACATTCCACCATTTATTCAACAATTGTAGTTGAAGAGCATTTGAGTTGTTCCTAGTTTGAGCCCATTACAAATAAAGCTACCAGGAACATTTTTGTGGAGGTTTTTATGGGAACATACATTTTCATTTACCTGGGGTAAATGTCCAAGAGCAAAATTTCAGGGTTATATGGTAGTCCCATGTTTAGATTTATAAGAAACTGTCAAAGTTTTCCAGAGAGTCTATACCATTTTAAATGCCATCAGTAACGTATCTTGTTTATCCTCAGTTTTTGGTGGTGTCACTATTTTTATTTTAGCAATTTTGATAAGCAAATAGTAATAACTAATTGTGGTGGATTTTTGTGTTTTTATTTTTTTGAAGGATGAGGGGAAGGGAGTACTTTTATGTATTTGTTCGAATTTGTTTTGGTTGTTGCCCTGGTCCAACGTGAGTCCTTGGGCTTTACATGGTCTATGTCCCAGGCCTAGACACCTGGCTTGGCATCTGAACCCCCCAGGGCACACCTCACTGTGGTTTTAATTTACATTGCCCTAAAGTGATTCTTCCAACTTTTTTCTTCTTTTTGACCTTTTCTTATTAGTCTAGAAATTATTTCTTCATGTGAATTTTAAAATAATATACAAGAGTTGTGATTTTCTGCAGCTCTGATAATCAGAGATGCATATACACACATACTGAGAGGGAGAGACAGAGACAGAAAGAGAAGGAGGAAGAAGGGAAGAGGTAATGAAAGCGGAGGGGAGGGGAGGGGAAGGGAGGAGAGGGAGGGGAG